>CANYCX012976587.1:0-17229 GCA_948193385.1 Breynia disticha f. nivosa
AACACCATCATTAGCCTCAAACCATTAATTAACCAAACATATTCGCTATTGAAATCTAAGGAAACTCAACACTTTTATTTTATAGTTAAGTCTTTATTTTACTTACTTGTCTTCACATTTCCTTGTTTAAATCAAAACCACCAAAAATCCTGTTTATATTTATCGCTTTCCTTATTTTCTTGCTAGCACCGAATCGAATTTAAATACGACGTTCCTCGAGAGATTCGATCCCGAGAGGCATACTTCTGCGGTAAAACTACACCGATCTAGTGCGCTTGCTAGAACCCGGTCACATACCTCTCGTGGAGTCTTCAAATCAATTGCAGTTGATGACGATCGATTAACTAGATAAGCAACAGTATAAACTGCCTCAGCCCAAAATTATTTTGCAAACCCACAGTCTATCCTTATGTACCTAAAGCACTGAATAAGTATTTGGTTCATCTGTTCTATCTCATTATTTTACAATGGTGTATGTCATACAATGTGGTGTCTCACTATGCCTTCTTTTGTACAGAACACATCAAATTCTTTGTTACAAAATTCAAGACCATTATCTGTTTAGAGTGTTTTGGCTACCTGACCGGTCCTTTTTCTACCATATTCTTCTACTCTTTGAACTTCTCAAACACTTCATCCTTAGATTTTAGAAAATAAACTCACACCTTTCTAGAGAAGTCATCAATAAATGTTACAAATTACTTGAATCCTCTATAAGACTCCACTAGAACAGGATCCCACAAATCTGAATGAACATATTTAAGGATCCCCTCAGTAGTGTGACTACCCATACCAAATTTCACCCTATGCTACTTGCCCATTACACAAGTTTCACAGAAATTTAGCTTTCTGGTATCAATCCTCCCTAATAACCTTTCCTGCACAACATTGACAAACCTAATTCACTCATATGTCTCAACCTATGATGCCACAACTTAGTAACATTACCATACTTCCTTGCCAAATCAATTGCCAAAGAGCTAAAAACTACTGAAGTTCTCAACATTGAACTACCAATTAATGTATAAATTTCATGCTGAAGAGTAGCCTTCATCACAACTAAGTAACCTAAATACACCCTAAGAACTCCACCATTTTGAGGGAATGTGTACCCATTCTTATCTAATGTATCCATATAAATTAAATTTTTCTTTAGCTTAGGGACATACCAAGCATCCAATGTCCTCACCATGCAATCATACATCTATATCTTCATTGGCCCACTGCCCTGAACACTTAATTCTCCTTCATCACATAAACTCACTTTGCCATCCCAATAGGTCATATGATAAGAAGCACTTGTATCAAGAACTAAGTATCTATACTAATAGTTGTACACATAGTCAGAACATCTCCACCTTCACTCTCATCAGAACTATCATGAGTAGGACAATCGTAAGCTATAATAAATTGAGCATTACCTTTTAATCCCTATCCATTCTCCTATTTACATTGTGGATAATCCCTCTTAAAACATTCTTTCCCCTTACAATGACAACACCTCATTCCAGTCCTAAATTTGGAATGCAACTTACTATGCACGTTGTTTCTCTTTATGTTCCTACCTCTACTTATAGTCAACCTGGTGAACTATAGGCAATATGTTATCACTCATTTCCTTACATGTTTAGTTTTTAATTACAAATATATGTGTGTGATTTCATATCTAAACTATCCTAGTAAATCATAAAATCAACGGTCACTTAAGTATTTTTTTCGTGTTTCTTTTATCTTTTTAGTTTGCTTCCTTCAAGGGTTTTTCTCTATCATTTAACAACTTTTGTTTTTATATGGGTGGATTGTTTTCCCTGTGTTAAGATTTCTTGTGTTCAATTCTACTATTAGTCAATTAACCAAATTATGCATAATAACACTTCGATATCTTTTAATACAAGTTCATACCCCCTTTATTCAATGAAAGACAATTTTTCCTATAAAATTGCAAGGTAGAGACTTAGAGAACAAAAGAAGTTAAAACTTAACTTGACAGTATTTTTGAATTTTTTGCAATGTAATTTTATAACTTTGAATGGGAAAGACCATAAAATCATCCTTGTTTGAACTTCTGACATTTTTTCAGTCATTTTCTACTATTTCCTTGATATTTGTAGTTGAAAATATATTTGCACAGCCAGACCTTCTTACTAAAATGAGATATATTTATGACAAGTAACAATCTCCATAACTATTGTATTAGCTAACTATACTATTAACAATAAACTTCCAATGCATTAGCATTAAAAAAATCTGACATTGATAAAATTTATAAACAAAAGGCTTCATATGTTCTTCTATTTTACAAAAAAGGTTGAGCTAAATGAAAAATGTTTTTCCTCAAACTGTGCAGTGTTTCTAAAGCATCATCTAACACTGAAACTTTAGAAACAATGTAATCCTTAGCTTTTTCTTGAGTGGTGTTTCATCAAAATTTTTAATAGCAGTTGACTTTTTATTGCTAGAATCATCGTTAGAATTTCTTTTCTTGTAAATATAGCCCATTTCATGTGACTGAAGTTCATTTTCCTTGCAAAATTATCCTTTTGGTCTTCATTTTTCTTCCCTCATGAGAATATTTTAGAGGCCAATCTTGTGATAGAATTTAGTAAAACTAATGGAAAAGTAATTGTTGAATTAATTCCAAATGGCCTCATGAGAAAATTATCTAATTGATAGTCTATATGGATTTCCAAATAGAATATTTGAAAGCTTCAAAATTGGCCTCTAAAATCTCAAAACTATGAGAATATTAGAAAATATTTATCTTAATTATAGTTGAATTTGGTGATTCAACTTTAACATATTTATATTGATAGTTTACATGGATTTCCAAATGAAATATTTGAAAGCTACAAGCAAAGTTCAAAATTGAAAATAGAAAAAAATTCGGTTTAATAATTTTGTATTTTTTGCATGCATATCATAATTTTGAGTTTTGTATGATTTTGCAACATTTTAGAATTGCATTTACAAAAATACCCACATAAAATTTTTTTAATAATAATTCACACTTTAATCAACTGTATTTAAAATATGCTCATTTAGTTTAAAAAGATAGAAATGGAAATAATCATCATGTATATAAAAAAAACAAATCATATTATCCTTAGCTTTTTCCTGAGTCATTTTTCATCAAAATTTTCCCATTTCCCATTACTAACAATCCTAGTTGTAACTTTACGTTACCATTTTGTTAAATATATGATCATCAAAACAACACATATAATCACAATTGTTGTTGCTCCAACACTACCGGAGAGAAATCATGCATCACTTTTCTCATATGCTACCATGACCCATTCAATTATTGATCCTCAATTTTGTGTATGTTTCTTTGTTATCATATAAAGAAATAGCCATTAATGTATTTGCAGTACTGCCTAAATTTTATATAATTTTTATATAATTCTTTCTATAAATCTTGCTTTGTCTTTTCCATTTCCATGAATTTATAAATATATATACAGAATGTTTTGCATTATTTGGTTGCATCATTTTACTGTGTTTGTTATGTATAGTTTAATGCCCTCAAATTTACAAAAATAAAGTTAATTAATAAATTGAAAATAGCATAAAAGGATTGAACGAGTCTTGTAGACAAAATGATGAGAATTTTGCACCAAAATAGACCAAACTATCTGGTGCACAATTTGGTCAACCAGTGCACCAAACTATTGGTGCAACTAAATTGGTTTTCAAATAGAAGGCCACATCATCCATAACCCTAAGAACCTCAATAACCCACATCAAGGAGGGAATTTGTCACTTGGAAAATGAGCCCTAAGAAGGTAAAGCTCTGAACTTTTAATTATTGAAGTTTTGGTGAGTGAGGTAGGTGAAAATGAAAAAGTAAGTATTGTAGGATGTTGAATGATGCTTTAAGTGTGGTTATGGGTAGAGGAGTGAGAAGAGAAAATAGGTGTAAGTTGTAAAGTTTAGAAATAGAGAAAAGGTTGCACCTCTGGTGTGGTGTAGGAGCGAGAAAGTATAAAAGAAGGAGTTGCTCACATATGTAAGGGATTGTTATAGAGGGGAAATGAGTGTAAATTCTAATGCTTGGGATAAAAGAAGTAGAAATGAAGGAAGGAGACAACTGTGAGTAGGTTTTAGAGTAAAAGAGCGGTTTTAAGTAAAGCATTCTTAGTGTTGGGTAGTTCTAGGAACATGCAGAAAAGGATAAAATGAGATAAAAGATAATTTTTACGACTAAAATGTAAAACAAGAAAACAAAATTAATTTTTTTGGTTTTGAATGTTTATACATGTTGTTAATGTTTTAATAGGAGAAGAGGATGATGGGTCAGGGCAATTGCTGTAACGCCCCAAAAATACCAGCAAAGTTCGACGGAAAAGTATAACTTAGAACGTAGGAGAGCTTGCAAGAAATTGACATTTCAGTGGCCTGAAACGACCAGAGGAACGGCCTAGGAAACCGTTCCCATGGCCATTCTCCACTGTTGGTCAGCTAAAATGGGCTGAAACCATTTTTCCTAGAACGACCAAGCGAACAGTTGGTCAGGCCATTCCATAGGCCGTTCTGGCCTACAAACTTTAAATTAAAACGCGTGTTTGCACTTAATAAGAGGTATTGAGTAGGATTTTGTGGGTTTTGATGAGTGTTCATAATGTTTAGGGAATGTGGTTTTGTTTGTAAGAATGGTGGAAGTTTTGTGATTTTAGGGTTAGGAAATTGGGATTCATAGGGGAAAGGTATTGAAATCTGGAATTTAGTTTGAAAATGAGTGTAGTAAGTAAAACATGGCTCGATTTGTGTAGGGGGTAGTGATTGGGACGCCGAGCGGAGTTGAGCCGAGAGCCAACTTCACGAATCTCGAGGTAAGTGCATTTTGACACTTACTATTATGATGGTAGTTTTGGTTTGGTTAATTATATGAATTATATGTCTCATTGTTAGTATGATATTGAAAATGTATTCTTAGAGGAATGGTATTGCTTGAATGGCCTTATGTGGGATAATTGGAAGTTGTGACATTTGCTTATTTCATGTTTGGATGTGATGTATGTTGGTAGATGCATGCCAAATGTGTTATTAAATTGAGAGAATGGATTGTATTGTGATGAATTGAATGTTTACAAATGCTTACCATTAAGGACGAGTAAGTGGTGGAATGTAAGGTGTGTTATGATGAATTGGTTACGTGCATGAAGAGGTGTTATAATTTATGAGATATGTAATGTAAACCGTGAAATGGTTTATATGTGAATAAATGTTTGGATGATATGATTCATGCAATATGCTCAGTTATGATTATGTGTGGCTAAAGGCATTTAGGAAATGGATTGCATTTCATTTATTTTATGTCATATAGAAATGTGTGAGCATCATTGCATGAGATACTTGTATAAGGGGGCTTATGGCCCATATGCGCAAAAGATGAGTGGAGTCTTTCTTTAATGAAAACAAGGGGTTTTTGCCCAATATGCGCAAAGAGAGTGGAGTCTCTCTTGATTTGAGGGGCTTGTGCCCTAAGTAGCAGGGATCGAGACGAGTCTCTCCCTTGCGAAGTTTAAGGCTCTAGAGCGTGCATTTTGTGTTTGAATTCGCATAATCATGCATGCATTCATTCATTTCTATTATGATGTAAGTTTGGTTTGCTTGGACTATTATGCATATGTATGAATTAAGTATGGGAATGGTTGGTTTATATGTAGGACTTATGGAAATGATGAATGATATGTAAGTTGACGATTAAGTTGTGATTTGAAATGTAATGGATTTGTATGATTCTATATGTTGAGTTGGTGTGGAAATTGTGGTTTGTATGTTTGGTGTTTAATTTAAGTGTTAAGGTTAAGGATGTGTTGAGGATTTGAGTTGTGATTGCTTGAAGTGTGCTTTTAAAATGCTAGTTATGTATGTGGTTGTTTTATGTAAAGTTTTAAGTGTTTAATGTGCTGAATTGTGATTCGAACAGGTCAGAACATGTTGGGAAGCGGCCTCCAAAAACTATTTCCCAAGCCGTTCTACCTATGCTGCAGAACAGAGAGGGGGAACAGCCTTGACCGTTCCCCTGGCTGTTCCTATGGTACTGGCAGAATTTTTTTGTGTGGTTTTAAGGGTCAAATGAGTTATTAATTATTCCAATGCGACGTAGACTATTATGAACTAAAAAGCCATTAACTTAGGAGGACTTATTAATGAAAGATTGTATTTAACATGGCGACGGCGAGCCATTAGGGAAGCTAGGCGCGAATGCGGTTCCACGAGCACACCCGTATTTGCTGAAGGTTCCCCTGCACATCAGCTTAACAAAAACAGGGTTCACTTACTGAGTATTCCTATACACTCACCTTTGTTTTGCTGTTGAATGTGTGTAGAGCGATAGTAGCTAGTGGTCGGGGAAGAATTTTTTGTGACGCTAGGAGGTGTGATACTCGCAGATAGATCGGCTCCTAGTGGACTTTTGGACATCATACATTTTGCATTTTGTATATCTATACACATCATAGTATAGGTTTCTAACTCATGCATTGCTTTAAACCGAAACCATTCGCTTCTGCATACTTGGCACTTGATTGTATTTGGCTTGTTTTAATGAATGCATGTACACCACTTTTATATATTTCCTTTGTGCATGAGTTTGGTTTGATTGAAAAAAAAATGGTACGAAAATCATGAGTTATTCGAAAATAAAATTATAGATTTTGGGGTTCACATTTAGTAGTATTAGAGTAAGGATTAGATTCCCTGCAGACTGTGCTAGAAAATTGATTTCATTGCATTGTATTTCATAAAATTAAAAATTTTTCAATGCTGTTTAGATAGGATGGAGACCATAGATGATGTATCACACGAGGTCACTACTGAGTCTCAAGAGTCCGTGCAGGGGCAGGGACCAGCCCCAATACACGGAGCACCACCTACACCTGGTGCTATACAACCTTATGACCCAGCATATGCCCAGTTTTATGATACTATGCTACAGTAGTTGATGGGTAGGCAGGGAGGCCGATAGGGAGGCCAGTCGGGGAAGGGCCTCAACATTGACAGAAAATTTGGGGAGGTGCGTAAGCAGGGCACTAAATCATTTAAAGGGACTATTGATCTCGCTGAGGCGAAGGATTGGCTTTGACACACAGAGTGGATCCTTAGTCAGATGAGATGCACACCGGAGCAAAAGTTAAGGTACACTACCTCACTGTTAGAGAAGGGAACATGGTAGAGAAGGGAACATGGGATTGGTGGGAGGCCATTCCCGGGAGTCAGAGTGATCCTCCCACACTTACTTGGGGTGATTTCCAGAGAGAGTTTGTCAAGAAATACATTCCTCCACACTACCATAGCAAGAAGAAGATAGAGTTCTTGGAGTTAAAACAGAAGGATATGATAGTTGTGGAGTACGAGGCTCAGTTCACTCGACTCTCTCACTATGCACCTGAGGATGTTGCCACTGATCAGCAGCAGAGAGATCGATTTAATAGGGGTTACAGTTTAATATTCGCACCCATATTGCTATGAAGCCACCATCTTATCTGATGCTTTTGGAGACGGCTTTGAGGGCCAAAGAGCTTTTGGCTGAGGAGGACCATATAGAGGGGAAGCGACAGAAGAGATCTGGTGGTTCCAGTGCCACTAGAGAGCAGAAGAAGGCAGACTTCAGGCCTTCCAAGAGTACTAGTGGAGGAGGGAGCAGGTAGAGGATTGAAGTTGGGAGTAGGGGGAGCCATTCATACAGACCACCTACTTTTGGACAGTAGAGTACAGGAGGGCGTCCTGGTGGGGACTCTCACTAGTTGTGTTTTTATTATAATAAGCCTGGGAACGTTGTCACATATTGCTACGCGAAGGCCAGAGACGAGGGGAGAGATATATCCGGGCAGAGTAGCGTGGACGATAATAGAGGAGATACGACTACCGACGGAGGCTGAGGTAGAGGAAGAAGGAGCACGAGTACCACTTCGAGGGGTGGCGCAGCTTCTCAATCTATACCTATGTCTCAGGCACGTGTTTATGATTGACACGCGATGAGGTGGCAATCAATCCTGATGTGATCATTGGTACGATATCTATTTGTGCACTGATACTTTGGTGTTGATTGACCATGGATCTACTTGTTCTTTTGTTAGTGAGTCAGTTGTAGAGCAGCTTGGGAGAAGTGTAGATTCCTTAGAGTTTGTTGTATCCATGTCTATGCCAGCTGGGGCTATGGTTATGGTGGATAAAGTGCTGAAAAACTGCGAGTTGAGGATTGGTGAGCTGAGTTATGTGACTGACCTAATAGTGTTGAGGATGACAGATTTTGGAATAATCTTGGGCATGGATTGGTTGTCCAAAAACAAAGCCGTGTTGGATTGCTATGCGAAGGAGGTTGTGGTAGAAGTGAATGGCGAGAAAAGGGTGTTGCTTGTTGGTGAGCGGGAGGTTATACCTCCTGTTTGGTTTCTACAACGATGGCCGCAAGATTAATCAAAGATGGGTGTGAGGCCTATCTAGAATGTGTGACACACTTGGACTAGAAAAAGCTAGGAGTTGGGGATGTGGAGATAGTGAGAGAGTATCCAGAGGTATTCCTAGATGAGTTTCTAGGTTTACTGCCACAAAGAGGTCGATTTCAATATTGAGATGATGCTGGAGGCAGCACCAGTCTCGATAGCTCTGTATCAGATGGCAGCAGTGGAGTTGCAAGAATTAAAGAGATAGTTAGAAGGATATATCCACCCGAGTGTGTCTCCGTGGGGTGCACCGATATTATTTATTAAGAAGAAGGATGGGAGCATGCGGTTAGGCATAGATTACAGGTAGCTGAATAAGTTGACTGTGAAGAACAAATATCCACTGTCAAGGATTGATGACTTGATAGACTAGTTGAGGGGAGCCATAATGCTTTCTAAGATTGATTTGAGATCGGGGTATTGGCAGTTGTGAGTGGAGGAGAGCACCATTCCTAAGACCTCATTTAGGACCTCGTTACGGCCACCTTGAGTTCACAGTGATGCCGTTTGGGTTGACTAACGCACTAACAGCCTTTATAGCCTTAATGAATAAGATCTTTCAGCCGTACTTGGATTGATTTATGGTGGTGTTCATAAACGATGTGTTAGTTTACTCTTGGGATCAGATGGACCACAAGAGACATCTTAGGGAGGTGTTGGAGATGCTTAAAGAGAAGCAGTTGTATGCTAAGTTTGAGAAGTGCGAGTTTTGGAAGAAGGAAGTTGTGTTTTTGGGGCATGTTATCACAGCCGAGGGTGTGATGCCAGATTCAAGTAAGATTAAAGTGGTACAAGAGTGGGAGGCTCCTAGAAATGTAACTGAGGTGCGTAGTTTCTTGGGTTTGGCAGGGTATTACCGGAGGTTCATCACCGATTTTTCCAAATTGGCGAGGCCAATGACTAACCTTCTAAAGAAAACACACTGTTTGTTTAGAGTGAGCGGTGCTAGGAGAGCTTTCAAGAGTTGACGAGAAGGTTAGTGAAGGCCCTAGTGTTAGTATTACCGACAGATGTAGGAGGATTTGTGGTATATACCGACACTTTTAAAGCTGGACTAATGGGAGTGTTAATGCAAAATGGGAGAGTGATTGCATATACTTCCCGACAATTGAGGCAACATGAAGTTAACTAGACGACCCACGATTTGGAGCTAGCAACTATTATACACGCCTCAAAGGTGTGGAGGCATTACTTGTATGGTGAAACTTCCCAAATTTTCACCAATCACAACAATCTTAAATATATTACAATATAGCAGGAATTGAATTTGAGATAGAGGAGGTGGATAGAGCTCCTAAAGATCTATGACTGCACTATTGATTATCACTCAAAAAAGGTGAATGTGGTGGCCGATGCCTTGAGCCGAAATGGTATGGATGATGAGGATTCAGCGTCCTATCGGGCAGATTCATTATTTGCATTGAGGGAGTTGAGAGTGAAGCTTAATGTTGTTCAGGGTGAGATGTTAGCAAACATCCAGGTCCGACCACAAATGAGAGATCTGATAGCGGAGAGGCAGAAAGAAGACGAGTACTTAATGAAGATAAAAAGGAAAGTGGAGAAAGGGAAATTGAATACCCCAAACCAATTAGATGATGAGGGAGTACTTTACTACGGGGGACGGTTGTGGGTTCCCAACTTAGCTGAGATTAAGGAAGTTCTGATGTCAGAGGCACATTCTTCTCCGTACTCAGTGAACCCTGTCAGCACTAAAATGTATAGGGACATGGGAGAGATGTATTGGTGGTAGAATATGAAGAGGGAGATTGCCGAGTTTGTAGCTCGATGTTTGCCTTACCAATAAATCAAGGCAGAACATCAAGCTCTAGTAGTAAAATTGAGACCTTTCGAGATTCTTGACTGGAAATGGGAGAAAGTGATTATGGATTTCATTATGGGGTTGTCGAGGACTTTCTGACGACATGATGTCGTGTGGGTTATAGTAGACAGGTTGACGAAATCTGCACACTTCTTGGCGATTTGACAGGATGACACCTTGGACAAGCTGGCAAGCTTATATGTGGTAGAGATAGTAAGATTTCATGGTGTGCCTGTGTTGATTGTATCGGATAGAGATCCGTGTTTCACTTCACGATTTTAGAGGAGTTTGTAGGATGCAATGGGCACCAGACTGTGGTTTAACCCCGCATTCCATCCTCAGACTGATGGTCAGTTTTAGAGGATGATCCAGACCGTGGAGGACATGATGAGAGCATTTGTGCTGGAGTTCGGGGGTAACTGGGATGACCATTTGCGGTTGATAAAATTTTCTTAAAACAACAGTTACCACTATGGCATTTGGATGGCGCCATATGAAACATTATAAGGGAGGAGGTGCTGGAGTCTAGTATATTGGGACGTTGAGGGTTTACAGCAGATAGAGGGACCGGAGTTAGTACAGCAAACCCTCGAGAAGGTGAATGCGTTAAAAAGGTGTATGCAGGTCGCACAGGACCGCCAGAAGAGTTACTTTGATCGACATCACAGAGAGGTGACATATGAGTTCGAAGATAGGGTATTTTTGAGAGAGTCACTTTGGAGAGGCGTGATCCAGTTTGGGAAGAAAGGGAAGTTGAATCTAAGATATGTGGGACCTTACGAGATTATTGAGAATGTTGGACTGCTTGCTTACCGGCTTCAACTACTAGAGGAGTTGTCCAGATTTTATAATGTATTCCATGTCTCAATGTTGAGAAGGTATCGTTCTAACCCGAGCCTTGTACTTAGCCCACCAGAGTTAGAGATTGCTAATAATCTCACATACGAGGAGGAGCCAGTGGAAATATTGGATAGGCAGATCTGACAATTAAGGAATTTAGAGATTCCAATGGTAAAGGTGAAGTGGAGTTTCCACTCGCCTAAGGAGGCTTCTTGAGAGGTTAAGAGTGATATGCAAGATTGGTACCCACATTTGTTTCCTAAGACTTGATGAGTTGAAGTATGTTCTTAACCTTGTGGGTTGCTTAAGTTTAAGAGTTGAGTTAGGATGTTTAAGTTTAAGTTAAGTGCTTTGAGTTTAGGAACCTAACTTGTTTCAAATTTGAGGGACTAAATTTTCTTAAGGGGGAGAGCTGTAATGCCTCGAAAATATCACCAAAGTTTAGCGGAAAAATATAACTTAGAACATAGGAGAACTTGCGAGAAATTGACATTTCAGTGGCCTAAAGCTGCCAGAGGAACGGCCTGGGAAACCGTTCTCATGGCCGTTCTCCACTGTTGGTCAGCTAAAATAGGATGAAACCATTTTTCCTGGAACGACCAAGCGAACGGTTGGCCAGGTCATTCAGAGGCCATTCAAGCCAGTAGACTTTAAATTAAAACACATGTTTTCACTTAATAGGAGAAAGAGAGCCTTATTTTTACACCCTAAGAGTCCTGAGCTGTTTTCCTTCGACCCAAACACAAAAAATCACTCTTCTAACCCTTCCGAACCTCAAAGACCTTGATTCCCCACATAAAAACTCATAGACTTCACTAAGGAAACATAATCTACACAAGCTCTAACATGTTCTATGGTTTTCCACCAAGGTAAGCTCTTGAACTCTATAAATTTCTGAGTTAAATATGAGGTATTGAGTAGGGTTTTGTGGGTTTAGATTAGTGTTCGTAATCTTGAGGGAATGTGGTTTTGTTTTGTAAGAATGGTGGAAGTTTTGTGATTTTAGGCTTAGGAAATTGGGGATTCATGGGGGAAAGGTATTGAAATCTGGAATTTAGTTTGGAAATGAGTGTATTAAGTAAAATGTGGATTGGTTTAGGTAGGGGATAGTGCTCTGGAGTTGAGTTGAGAGCCGGCTTCGCCGATCTCTGCATCTCGAGGTAAGTGCATTTTGACACTTACTATTATGATTCATTTGGTTAATTATATGAATTATATGTCTCACTATTAATATGATATTGAAAATGTATTCTTAAAAGAATGGTATTGCTTGAATGGCCTTATGTGGGATAATTGGAAGTTGTGAGATTTTCTTATGTTATGTTTGGATATGATGTATGTTGGTAGATGCATCCCAAATGTGTTATTAAATTGAGAAAATGGATTGTTTTGTGATGAATTGAATGTTTGTAAATGCTTACCTTTAAGGATGAGTAAGTGGTGGAATGTAAGGTGTGTTATGATGAATTGGTTACGTGAATGAAGAGGTGTTATAATTTATTAGATGTGTAATGTAAAGCGTGAAATGGTTTATATGTGAATAAATGTTTGGATGATATGATTCATGCAATATGCTCATTTATGATTATGTGTGGCTAAAGGCCTTTGGGAAAGGGATTGCATTTCATTCATTTTATGTCATATGGCAATGTGTGAGCATCATTGCATGAGATAATTGTATAAGGAGGCATATGGCCCATATGCGCAAAAGATGAGTGGAGTCTCTCTTTAATGAAAACAAGGGTTTTTTTGCCCAATATGCGCAAAAAGAGTGGAGTCTCCCTTGATTTAAGGCCTTGTGTGCAAACTAGTAGGGATCGAGTGGAGTCTCTCCCTTGCGAAGTTTAAGGCTCTGGAGCGTGATTGTATGTTTGAATTCGCATAATCATTCTTGCATTCATTCATTTCTATTATGATGTAACTTTGTTTTGCTTGGACTATTATGCATATGTATGAATTAAGTATGGGAATGGTTGGTTTATATGTAGGAGTCATGGAAATGATGAATGATATGTAAGTTGAGGATTAAGTTGTTATTTAAAATGTAATGGATTTGTATGATGTTGTATGTTGAGTTTGTGTGGAAATTATGGTTTCTATGTTTGGTGTTTAATTTAAGTGTTAAGGTGAAGGATGTGTTGAGAATTTGAGTTGTGATGTTTGAAGTGTGCTTGTAAAATGCTAGCTATGTATATGGTTGTTTTGTGTAAAGTTTTAAGTGTTTAATGTGCTGAATTGTGATTTTAGTAGGTCAAAAAGGGCTGGGAAACAGCCTCTAGAAACCGTTTCCGAAGCCGTTCTACCTATGCTGCAGAATAGAGACGAAAAACAGCATGATATGGCCGTTCCCCTGGCCATTCCCATGGTCCTAGAAGATTGTTTTTGTGTGGTTTTAAGGTTCAAATGAGTTGTTAATTATTCCAACGCGACGTAGGCTAGTATGAACTAAAAAGCGATTGACTTAAGAGGACTTATTAATGAGAGATTGTATTTGACATGGCGACGGTGAGCCATTTGGGAAGCTAGGCGCGAATTCGACTTTGTGTTCCACGAGCACACCCGTGTTGGCTAAAGGTTCCCCTACGCATTAGCTTAACAAAAATTGGGTTCACTGACTGAGTATTCCTATATACTCACCTTTGTTTTGCTGTTGAATGTGTGCAGAGCGACAGTAGCTGGTGGTCATGACGACATTTTCGGTGATGCTAGGAGGTGTGATACTCGCGGATAGGTCAGCTCCTAGTGGACTTTTGGACATCATACATTTTGAATTTTGTATATCTATACACATCATAGTATAGGTTTCTGGCTCATGCATTGTTTTAAACCGAAACCATTTGCTTCCGCATACTTGACACTTGATTGTATTTGGCCTGGTTTAATGAAATGCATGTACGCCACTTTTATATATTTCCTTTGTGCATGAGTTTGGTTTGATTGACAAAAAAGGTATGAAAATCTTGAGTTATTCAAAAATTAAATTATGGATTTTGGGGTTCACAATTGCTGTTGGTCGTCTACCCTATGACTATCAAATGGAATTAGATTTATTGTTGTGTTTATGTCAAGACCGTGGCAATTCCTAAATTATATTAATCCCTCTCTCGAGGTAATTAACGCCTAATATTAACTAACTTAACTTGAAATCTCTTTCTAAATTAAATTAATTAACACCGCATTAATGTTCTATGAATTACTCTATTAAGTTTGGCCTTAATTCGGAGGATTTACGTCGATCTATCTTTAGATTTGCATTCAAATCCTTTTAATTATGAGTGATCTATCGTATATTCGATCTCTCGATTAGCCATATACGAATCAATATGTTAATTATAAGCACCCATTCAAGCAATCAACAATGGAAAAAATAATTCATAAGTAAATCTCTGTCAACAAACAACTCAACAATAAAACTAAAAATCCAATTCCTAATTAAACAAATAATAGTTCATCTCAACCTAAGTGTGTAGGAGATTTAGTTCATAATAAAATAAAAAAACACAAAAAGAATTAAAAAAACCAATTAACTATAGAGAAAATCATAAAAATCCAACTGCAGTTAACCCGTTTTCTCCTCAATCTTTGTCGCTCTTCGTCTCAAATAGTGTTCCTTGTCCTTAGAAAAATAATTTTTCTCCAAAAATAGATGGAAATATGGTGGTCGATCGTGGTGGCTATATGAATGAATGTGAATAGGTGATGGTGGGGTTTTAGGGTATTGGTTTCTGTGAGTATTGAATGGTGGCTATGTTGGACCAATGGTGGTTAACAATGTAAATTTACTATAAGTTTTGATATGATTGAAAACTTTTTGAGTTTAATAAATGTAGTTTGTAGGTTAAAGAATAAAAATTTCAGAAGTTGAATGTTGGTGACAAATTCTAAGTAAGAAGAGACTTAAGTGAAGTGGAAAGCAGTCAAGTAAAATGATTTTGTGGTGTGTCAGTCGACTGATGCAAAGTCCAGTCGACTGGTGTACAAGAAAAATAACAAGGAGGTTAGCAACAGCTAGTTTAGGGACCACAGCCCCAAATCAGTCGACTGGAATGAAAAACAGTCGACTGGTTCTAACCTCTGTCGCCAAAACAGGAAAACAAATCTTCATAATAACATCACAGATCAGCCACCTACATTTTGGAGATTCAAAATTTGAACTCATGTGCAGTTAAGTCGACTTATATAGTGGTCAGTCGAGTAATGTGTGTTGCAGGGCAGACTAGTCAACTGGAATTGAGACCAGTCGACTGGAGTTTGAGATTTTAGAATCTAGAAGCCACTGAAATGTAAAACCAGTCGACTGATGTTTAAACTAGTCGACTAGAAGGTTCAAATACTCAAGTGAAGTATTAACCAGTCGACTGGACAAACTGACAGTGGGCACGAGTTGACTTCAAAAAAGCAACATAAAGTGGTCCATGACAAAGCACAATGGGCAAAAACACAAGAGGTCATATAAATAGAAGTAAGGACAGCAGAGAGAGGCTAAGACAAGCATTCTAAAGTATTCATCTTTGTCTTTCAAGCTTTAGCTCTCATTTTCTACTTGTGTTCTTTGTGCTTCTTGTGTTCTACCTAGAAGAGTCTTCTAGAGTGAACTAGTTTAGTGAGTGTGGTTTGATTTGAGCTAGAAATCAGATTCTGTGTAAGGTCTTTTGAGCCGAAAATCAAGTGTAACAAGAAATATATAGTGGATTGTTCAAAATCTAATGTGAAAGCTTAGGTAGTGGAGTAGGTGTTGCTCATCAAACCACTCTAAATCTTGTGTCTCATTACTCCATCCTTTCATCCACGTTTTTACTTGCAAAAAGTTTGAAATTTCAGCCATTCTCCTAAGCTCTATTCAATCCCCCCTTTCTAGAGGTTACTTGGATCCTACAATTGGTATGAGAGCTTGGAGCTCATCTTTGAAGGCTTAACATCCTTGAGTAGAAGATCTAAGAATGGCACAAGGAAATTTTGAATACTTTGCTGATTTTGGTGTGAATCCAAACTGGCCTCCTCTCTTCAATGGCACTAACTACTCATCTTGGAAGAACCACATGAAGATACACATCATGTGTGAAGGGATCAAGTATTGGAAAGTCATCATTCATGGTCATTATGTTCCAAGAAATGACAATGGTGATTTAAAGGATGAACTAAACTATAGTGATGAAGATTGGGACAAAGTCTTCATCAATATTAAAGCAATGAAGCTTATGTTTTATGCTCTATCCACCGAAGAGAAGAATCAAATGGGTTTTTGTACTAGTGCCAAAGATACATATGATAGACTAAGAGTGACTTATGAAGGAACTAATCAACTAAGGGAAACCAAGATTAACATGTTGCTTCATGAGTATGAGATGTTCACCATGAAGGATGAAGAATCAATCAACACCATGCTTGATCGATTTGGTGAGATTGTGAATGGACTGAGTAGTTTGGAAAAATCCATGAGTGATAGTGAACAAGTGAAGAAAATTCTTAGGTCACTACCTAAGGAGTGGGATTCTCAAGTCACCACTATCATAGAATTAAATAATCTTAATACCTTAGGATTCAATGCCTTGGTTGGGTCTTTGATCAACTATAAGATTATCTTGAAGACTAGAGGTGGAAGATCAAAACCAAAGGAGAAGAATATTGCTATGAAGGCTAGTCTACCTTTGTATGAAGAAAGTGATGGTGACATTCTTGAAGATGAAGAGGAGGATGAGGAAATGGCTCTTTATGCTAGAAACCTAAGGAAATTCAAGAATTTGATGAATTCTAGAAGGAAAGAGCTAAGAGGTGGAGATAGGAGAAGGAACTACAACAATGACAAGAGGAGAAGTGGTGATGATGACAAGAGGAACAATTCTAATAATGGAAGTTGTTTCAAATGTGGCAAGAAGGGGCACTATGCTAAGGAATACAAGGTTGGAACATCATCAAAGCATCATGTGAATGAAAAGTATGATAAAGGAAAGAAGAAGGAGTGTAACGCCCCGAAAATTCGTCTATTCTAAATTAGGATAGAGAATCATGAAATTGGTTGAAATGAAAAGAATAAATGTTTAGTTTCGAGTGGAATTATAAAGGTGAGATGAGGTATGATTAGAAGTTTAATTAGAGGGTAATCTAATTTCCATTCATGGT
>CANYCX012976783.1:0-11297 GCA_948193385.1 Breynia disticha f. nivosa
AGCGGAATAAGAAAGGAAAAGTCAAAGATCAGAAGAAAATATACACGTGGCAGCTTGTGGTTGTTCCGCCCCACAAGTCAGTGGAATAGGCTTGACATCTCTACTGCCACAACCTGCAGATTGTCTGGCATGCATTGTCAAGCATGGAAAGGAGAGCAAAAGTAGAGAATCATTGTTTTGAGTGGCCACGTGGGTGAATTATTTCAATGACATCATGGATGCATAATAAAAATTAGGAAGTAATCTTTAAAATGATTTTTATTTAGTTGTTGATTTAGTTTTAAAAGATTCTATAATTTTAATTATTAATATAGAGGTAATAATTTTTTACACAATAATACAACTTGTAAATGATACGACATAAATAATATGAATTTAATTTTTGTAATACTTATAGCATAAATAATAATATTTTATAAAAAATAATTCAACAGAATTATAATGCAACTAACATGAATTATCACCCTACTTTATGATATGAGTTATAATATTTGTTCAAATTTTGTAATATGACAGAAACGCAAGCAAAGGCAAAAATGAATGTAGTTGATTTAAGTTAAATTTGGATTCATTTTATATGTGTATTTAAATTTCGTAATAAAATTATTTAGTGAATAATATGTTTTGTATAAAAAAGAACGTATCAAATATACGTGCGTAAAATTTTGTTGTAAAAAAAATTAATTTTGACTAATAAGTATAGCTAAAAATGAAGCTATAAAATTTACTTTTATTTGGCTAAAATTTTACAATAATAAATTAACTGTGACTAATAAGTGTAACTAAAAACGAAACTATGAAAATTTACTTTTATGTGACTAAAATTTTGTAATAAAAAATTAATTACTACATGTTAGAAAATTATTCTATAAATTTAAGCGTGTAAATTATTTATTTTTAATAAAACTACTATATGTATATAGATTATTTTCTTTTAACAAAATTATAATATTTATATTTATATTATTATTATTTATTCATATAATTATATTTTTATTTTATTAATTTTTTAAAATTACAATTTTTATTTTTACATATTACTAAATTTTTTAGAACCATTCGTTTTTTAATATTTGTTATTAGTTTATAATTTTATTTTATTATTAAAATGATATTAAATTAATTATCATGATTTAATTATTATATTTAACAATTAGGAATATTATTATACATGTAATGATGAATGAATCATTGCTTTAATTATTAATTATAAAGTAATTATTATTTCAATAATTGAAGAAGATAAAATTTATGTGATTTGATGTCTTTCTACTAGTTTGACCAGAGAAAGAACTCAAATCACCTTCACCCCTTATTACTACTTTTTTTGAATCTCATCCTGATTTGCTTAATATTTTTCTCCACAGCTCTGTTTTGCTAAAAAGCCACCCCTCTAAAATATCACCCTCCTAGACGCCCTTTTTCTCTCTTCCTAATCTACAACTCTGTTCCACTTTCTTCGTCCGAAATAAATGAAAGGGTTGATATGCTTCTAAAATGTCGCTTAAAAGCATTGTGCGTGAGCCGAAGGAGATGAAAGATGAGATTGTAAACGTATCAAAGTGAGAGGTTGATGGGAGATATTGACGTGGTAGAGCTAGTATTGCATCAGATGAAACATCACCTGAATCTGAACCAATTCAGTAGGACTGATGGCCATATTTACCATCAGAATTGTTATTACATATAATATTATTAGGATGGTAAAAGAAGCCACACTTCTTGGCCTGCCCATGTTGCTATTATATATATGTTGTGCTTCAGTTTGTAAGTCGTGGAGGGAAATAACAAAGGAGATTGTGAAGACTCCAGAGCAATATGGGAGACCGACAGTTCCCATCTCATTGAACCAACCATGTTGCTATTATAAATATGTTTTATGCCATACTTGTTGTTAGTAGTCAAGGGTCCGCCCAAGACTAAATTAATTGACAATGATTGATTGACAATAAGTTTGTCAGTTGAATGACTTATGAGGTAATCTTGCATTGTTATATAAGGATCAAATTAGGAAACCCTAGGAAGAGAGAACAGTGAATCAGTTTCACGTTCTGCAGAAAAGAGCAGCCTCTTTTTTCAGCGCCTCCAGGTTAATCGGGTGGTCATTCAGTAGAAAGGGTTGCGAAAGAACACGCCTTCGACTTGGCGATTCGCCTGTAGGAGAAGGAGACCATCAGTTATTGCTATTCGAGGATCTCAACTCTTCCGCTGCGATTACCAGATAAGTAATTTATATTATTTACTGCTTTGTGCAATTTAGTGATGAGATCCTTTAGTTTTGTTCATTTATGTTTATAGGTGTTCAATGTAAATAACACAATAAAACACCTAATACATATAGTTCATAAAAAATAGTCGCATTCAAGTTAAAAATTGTTCATTTATGTTCATACATTGCAACAGCAGACACATAACTATAAATACACACAAATACACAACATTGAAAATAAAACAATATAATTATTATGATTTAAGTTCAAACATGCTCATATTTGTTCAAACAAATACCTCAAAAACCCCTAAATCAATAGAACTCAAAGGATTTCAAAACCCTCTTCTCCTTCGATTTCTTTGACCCCTCAAGTAGTTCTTCCATTTTCTTGACACTAGAATCTTTCTTTGGAGCCATAACCTAAACAAAAACAACCCATGCACAAAATATATCAACCGAAAATCGAACAAACCCAAAAACCTACAATATCCTTTTTAAAACTTAAAAAAATCATATAAAAATCATATTTTTTTAAACAACATTGTAATAAAAAACTAAAATACATTCATACTAACAAAAACCAAAGTAAATAAGAAAAGAGATGATACCTTTTGTGATCAACGAGTTCGTGAAAACACAAAATGAAGAGAGAAACCACAAAAAAGAAGAGAGAAGAACCGACAAAGAAAGAGGAAGAAAGAGAAAGTGAAAAGATAATGAAGAGACTTTGAGAGGGAAAGTGAGATAATCATAAAAAAATAAAGCAAAATATACACAACTAAACACAAATAATGAACGAAGAAAATGTTTTGCGTAAACAGAGGTGCTCTAAAATTTAGAAAGAGACTGAGAGTTTGAGAGGAAACACATGGGTTGAAAGAGATGAGAAAAAATTTAAAAAGTTTTGACAAGATTTTATTTCTTGAGAAGGAAACAACAATAATCACGTTACTGTATTTCTCTTATTACGAGGAGAAAAATCCAGCTCCTTTTTCAAATGCTTCATTTAAATCCAACGTGACATTTTTAAACTATTAAAAATTCAACTTGGTATTTTCAAATTCATAAACAAATAAATGTGTATTTTTAAACATGTCAAAAAAATAGGGTGATATTTTTAAATAAGTAAAACCAATACATAGATATCACATAATTTATGGTTTAACTCAATGGAAATCACTTGTATTGTAGCCCAAAAATAATGCTGGGACCCACACACTATTTTGCTGCCACGAGGTGCAGGAACTTGCTTTTTTTCGTCTCATCGTGGAATGCCTTAAAATCACCATAAATGTGGAATTACTTTTTTTTTTTATAATATATTTATAGCTAATTAGCTAGAGCAAGCAATTTTGAAAAGCAATAAAAATGAAAAAAAACCTAAATCAGTCTTTTCGAGCTTTCACCCAACAATAGCTTTCCGCGTTTCATGGGCAGAGCTCACCCTTTAGTCTTTACCTTCGCACTTACATCAAAACACAAACCCGAAGTGAGTATACGCCACTGCAAGATGGTAGATCCAAAGCAACAGAAACTCCAAATATACTCCACTCCTCCTCTTATTTCTCCATTTTGGAGAGGTCTCTTAGCTTTTCTTCATATAAGTTTCTAAGAATTTTGTTTTCAATTACGTGACGCTTTCATTTTGTTTTGCAGAAAAGTATGAAAGGGAAGCTAAGAGGTATTGGGACATTTTCTACAAGCGCCATCAAGATAAAGTACTTTCTTCTTTTCGCTCCTTTTCTTCTCATTCTTTATAAATTCTATTTATTCGTTTATGTTGTTTGTAAAATTTTGCTCCAGTTTTTTAAAGATAGGCATTACTTGGATAAGGAATGGGGGCATTATTTCAATGTGAGTTTCAGAACGTGTCTGTAAAGAGTTTAGTTTTTGTGATTTGTGAACTACAGTGATGAACAATAATATCTTTTTCAGGGAGAAGGGAGGACTGTCGTTTTAGAAGTAAATTTCAAGACCGTCTTTGGTATTTTTTTTTTTGTGTATTGT
Source organism: Breynia disticha f. nivosa (assembly GCA_948193385.1). Classification (NCBI taxonomy): domain Eukaryota; kingdom Viridiplantae; phylum Streptophyta; class Magnoliopsida; order Malpighiales; family Phyllanthaceae; genus Breynia; species Breynia disticha. The sequence goes on from CANYCX012976783.1 coordinate 4,220, forward strand.
GTTGGCAATTTGTGTACAATGATAAGTTATGATGATAAACAGGTTGGTTGTGGAGCCGGGAACACTATCTTTCCTCTCATTGCCACTTTCCCTAACATATTTGTTCATGCCTGTGATTTTTCGCCCCGTGCTGTTGATTTAGTTAAGGTTCGGTGATCTATCATTTCTTAATATTTTTGGATTAATCTTGTAGATTTGACAGCACGATCAATGTGGACTATATGTTAATAGTTTTAAATTTTACAATGGTTACATCGATTTTCTGCTTTCTGCTATAATATGAAAATGGTTATTACCTAATGTAATATGTCTATTGCAGAAGCACAAGGACTACAACGGAGCCTGTGTTCATGCATTCACGTGTGACTTGACTGCCGATGGCTTGAACGATGAAATTTCTCCATCGTCAGTTGACATAGTGACAATGGTATGAAATAAAGTAATGCATCTCCATATTTTTAATTTAAAGGTGTGGTCAGTATCAAAGTTCAACTTGCTCAACTTGGTTGCTTCAGTATTGATCTAGTACCATGCAGTGTTGAGCAATGTGTTCTCAGCTTACACTATTTTTAGATATCTAACAATTTCAAGCAGATTTTTGTGTTATCTGCAGTTTCCCCTGAGAAGATGGCTCTGGTCTTACAGAACATAAAAAAAGTACTTAAGGTAACATGATTCCAACTATAAGTTTTTTTTTTGTTTTTTGCTAATCTACTCTATGAGGTGAATTGCTGATACTTGTTACTTTTGTTTCCCCTCTGTAGCCAAACGGTTATGTGCTGCTTCGGGATTATGCTCTAGGTGACCTTGCTCAGGTAAAGCAATGAGTTCTCTAGTAACTTCCTGCATATATTTATTGTTCTTTTTCTCAAAAAGAAATTGTGAGAACAGCCGTAGTTATGATTTTGCCTAGGTAGTGAAATCTTCAGTATTTTGATGCCTCACTGTCCATCTTTCTGTTGCTTTGTGGGTGTTACAGATAGATAATTTCCACTTTTCTTTGGATAATGTATTAAGTTGTCAAATGATTCAGAATATTCCTCTACCTACTCTGACAATAGGGTGGAGTGTCTGCTTCTCTGCATAGGCTTATGTGCTTTTAATGAATATGATAATTTTTCGTAGTCAGTTGCTTCATTGAGGTATAACCGTATAATTGGTATTTTAAAATTATTTTGGATCAATTAGTTATTTAGTTATGATAGAAATCAATAGTGTTATACTTTCCATGTTTGAAGTTATTATGAATCAATTCAGTGCCTCCTAGATGATCTTTAAACATTGCTATTATATATTTTTCCATTAGTGTTTCATTTTTCATCTTAATTCTTATTACAGTATGTCTGAGCATGATATTACACTTTTGATTAACGAATTCATTCTTGGTAACACAAGATCCTTTTCTTCTTTCCAAAAATTAAGAATATACTTTCCATCTATTTTTTTTTTCATTTTGTTTCTTTTATCAAAGCCCTATTTTATTCCTAAATCTTTGTTAGGTGTTACTTTTGCTCATGTCTAACAGCTTTCACTTTTACAGGAAAGATTCACTTGCAAGGATCAAAAGATCAGTGAGAACTTTTATGTCAGGGGTGATGGCACTGTAAGTTCCAAATGCTAATCCTGAATTTCCTCGTAATTTAGGTTTTTTCATTAGCCGGTCTAGTAAATCTCTCATTTTTTCCCAGCGTGCCTTCTACTTTTCAAATGAATTCTTAACAAGTCTCTTTGAAGATAATGGATTTACTGTTGAAGACCTTGGTGTATACCGCAAACAAGTTGAAAACCGGTCTCGTGAAATAGTCATGAACAGGTAACTGTTGAATGACATGAGAATATTTGTGGGGTGAAGGAGGGTGCATCTTGTTTGATGCATCTTCCTATGTATATTGTTCGTTGCCTTCTATTTCTGTTATTCAGTTTAGAATTTTATGATGAAACTTGGTACCTGATAATAGGCGTTGGATACAAGCTGTGTTCCGATATTCAGAAAACTCAAATTCTGATTTTAAAAAAGAAGCGAAAATCGAGGAAGGCCTTTATGAAGATAATTCAGCAACTAAGATTGATCAAAGGATATCAAATGAACCTCTCCAAGATTCTGAGGTTGACATATCAGAGGGTTTGGGACTTGAGATGTTTGGAATTTCACCTTCTAATGAAAAGGAGGTAATATTTCGTCTTCCTATTTTTCTAGCTTTATTGTTTCTGGTCAAATAATTGTGAGATTCGCCTGTCTTGTTTAAGAACTTACATACTGCCTTTTCTTTTCTTTTCCATTTCATTGCATAAATTTTTTGTATTACTTTGACAATCATTCGTCTATTTTGCTGGATAGGTAATTGAAATAAAGCTCAGAGACGAGATTTTCAAAATTACTGTTCTTTCGAAAGAATACCAACACACCTGTAAATCAACCGGCTTGATGCTCTGGGAATCAGCTCGTATGATGGCATCTGTACTGGCCAGAAACCCTACCATTGTGGAGGGAAAAAAAGTATTGGAATTGGGCAGTGGCTGTAGTGGAATCTGCTCACTTTTAGCGGCTAGATCAGCTAAACTTGTCGTAGCTACAGATGGAGATGCGAAAGCACTTGATATGTTAACTTCGAATACTGATTTTAACCTTGGATCACCGTTGCAAACGAAACTTGTTGTGAAGAGACTGGAGTGGGGAAATTCAGAACATATTGAAGCCGTCAGGGAACTTAGCTCTGGAGGCTTTGAAGTCATAATCGGCACGGATGTAACGTACATACGTGCAGCTATTTCTCCCTTGTTTATGACCGCAAAGGAATTGATTTCTTGTAAAAGAAACAGCGGACAGGAGCAGGAACCGGCTTTAATACTTTGCCATATAGTTCGACAGGTGGATGAACCATCAATGCTTTCAGCTGCTTCTGAATGTGGTTTCCGGTTGGTGGAAAGGTGGCCGGTTGGAAGTTTGTCGAACCTGTCTGAAAGTATCATTGCTTCATGGTTTCCTCATGATGCTTCTGAGGATTACATCCCAAATGGTGCACTGAGTATAATGTACTTTTGCTTACAGTGAAGTCAAGTACCCCAATTTTGTCATTTTCTTACCAGAGATTTGTGATTTTTCGACAATGAAGAGTTTGAGTTGATTACTTTCAATCTTCTTAGAAAACATTGAGGAGGTGCCACTCTTGCCAGACAACGGAATCAGGTTTGGGTTGGTTTATTACTTTCATTTAGTTGATTCTTCTAGTATTTTGTGTAAAAGCAAAACTCAGATTTCCAGAAAATTCAGCAATAAAATTCAAACTTATGCTCCGTTTGTTTAAAAGAATTTGTTTTTTATAAAAATATTTTTCTGATTTTTCAAACACTTGATACCAACGGAAAGTAAGTTAACAAAATTATAACTTAAAAGTAAACAGAAAAATAATAATTTTTTTATTATATTTTTATAGAAAATATTTTCTTATATAAAATATAAAATTATATTTTTTAATATTTTTAAATATTTAAGTATGAAATGTTAGAAATTATGATTCTGAAAAATAAGATTTTAAAATATGAAAAATATTTTCTAAAAGAAATCAATTTTTGTTAAACAAACTGAGCATTCATGAACTAATATTTGAAGAGAGAGGGTTTGAGTTGGTGCTTTAATATACACACAGCAAATGAACTTCACTTCATCATTTAAATGCTAAATAATAAAACATGATTAAAGTTAGTTATTGATTACAAGAAAATACACTTGACTTTAAACATTGTTTACCCTCCTAAAACCATTATTACATCAGCTAACCTTTAGTCTTCATTGAAAAATAGTAACTGAATTTAGTTACTTTGAAAAATATGAACGGAGGTGCACAATTACTTTACAAAAGTTGAACACTAGATAAAATAGATGAAACTAACCTTTTGTCTTCATTGATGACTTCTTGCACTGAAATCATTGAGCCATCAACACTAATTGATTTTAGTACTACAGCTATCAATCCTCCTTTTGCAATTTAGAGCTCATGGTGGCAAACATAAAACATATCATGTTATTAGAATCACTCTTTTGTTTCTTATTAGGCATTTTTAGCCTTTTTGGATGCATTCCTCATAGGTGCATAAGGTGGAGTTCGAGCCAAAATATCGAGTTTTTTCTCTTGTTTGAGAGTGATTCTCAAACCAATCAATGAAGTTTGTCCCGCTGAGCTCCTACTCAAGGATTGATCGCAAGGAGAAAACATTGTTTATAGTCATATTCAACAGCAAAGTAATTCAATAAACAAAGTTGGATAAGGTCTTTAACTTTTCTTAAAGTCATCTCAACTTTTAGTCCCATAATCAAATCAACACTTTCTGAGTCCTAGGTGAATTCTGGTATACTTTGACACATACCAAATGTAGCTTGTAACTAGGCTATTAATAGGGTGCTATTGGATATGCTAAAGTCCTTGCTAAAATGACAACAAAGAAGTGAAGGGGTTGCCACTCTCAATAGACAGATGATATCATCGACCACTTGATTTGTTAACTGGTCAGTGTTTGGTCAAACCCATGTTTATTGATAGTTCAAATCAATAATCTATTTTATGTCAATTTCACATATGAGATCAATGAATTGACTGTTAAATAAGAATAACTTAACCTATGTCTTATACTATCATGATGTCAAACAATAGGCAAAAAATTTAACAAGAGTTGAATTCCATTTACTTCGGTCATTATTAAGCATAGAAAAGGTTAATAATGTTTATTGAACTTTTATAAGTCAATTCCAAAGACGAATAGGCCTAGTGGATGACACGGCTTGAATTTTTATTGTAAAGACTAAACGGTAATTTTCCAATCAAAAGTTCTGGGATAAAAAAGGTACCACATAGTAGGGAATAGTGTCATGCTTCCACTAAGACTGATCTCACATTTATATTCCAAGTAGATTTTTCATAAAGTTAAAACATTCGAAAATACACAAACCAATATTGGGTTGATTGGTGGATGTTGGCTACTACCGGCACAATGGGCTGTTGGGCCAAAATTCCAAATCTATGGCCTAAACCCATATACTGCATTACAAACCATGTAATTGTAAAGTTAAAAATATGAAAATACACAGAAATGTGAAAGGGGCTACTAGGGCAGTTTTGGGCCGATCCCTACCTCTGACAGGCCAACACATGTGGCCCACTTGTAAACCCTATAAGTAACATTGAATGGCTTTCTTCGGGTGTTAGGGTTTTAGTTTTGTATTCCTATACAACTAGGTTAACCCTGGGGAGATGGGATTAGGATTCTAGAGACCTAGTTTCACTCAAATAGAAATTTGTGAGTTGCGGGAGTCTATAAATAGAGCATAACATGAGCACATTAGGTTTACACATACATCACACACTTTGGAGGAAACATCGTGACAACAAGTACAAGTTCTATTGGTTTATAACTCTTTCTTATAGGTTCTTAATAAGATTCAAGATTTGAGAGCCAAATTCCTACACAAAAGGCATCAAGGACATGTGTGAGAATAGAGGAGAGTAACTCAAGGGTATTCCGTTAACATCAACACATTCAATCAAGTGAATTTGAAAATAAAATTGGTGAATTTTCTTGTTCAAATTCTTCAATGTTAATGTTTTAAAGATTCTATTGCATGGTTAGCCTACAAAATTTTGAAATTTTGCACCTTAGAGACTAGCCTTTGGAATGACCAATTCCCAACTGTGGTATTCGAGCCACATCATATAATATTATTGAAATTGTTTTTTCATGTTTAAATTATGACTATAAACCTAATAATTTTTAGAAACCAATTAAAAGATTGTATAGAAAAGACTAGTATGAATCTTTTGATTGTTTTTAATGAATGTTGTGGTTGTTATGGTTATGCCTTAGAATAAAATTTTGAATTCTTGTTTATTTTAATTGTGTGATATAATTAATGATTAGATCTTTGAATTATGTGATCAAATTAAAAAAAAAAGAAATAAATTTTACTATGGAATGCATGATTCACATGAACCTTAAATTTTTTGAAGAAATTGTATGTGTTTTGTTTAGAAAAGATGGTTAAACATTACACAATTCATAATTGATAGGATTATGAAATTATTTGTTTTGATTGTTTTAAGGTTAATGTCGTGTGGATTGTATGTATATCTTAAAAATTGAAAAAACTTGTTTGTGTTTAATTATACAAGATGATTAAAACAAAAAATCAAAATCATAACCTGATTTAGAGTTATTGAGTTTGTTATAAGTTTTCTTAATTTGTTTGTAGTTTAAGAAATGATAAATATGAAATAATATTATGCATGTATATCTTATATGGCATTATTTATTTCATGTTAAGAATATTATATATATATATATATATATATGCATTTATATATCATTGAATTAACTTGTATTCTAATTAATGATATTTGCTATGCATGGTAATTGTTTGATTTACTTATGTTTATAAAGTTTTAAACATGAATATGGTTAAATATAAATTGGCTTGTTCTTTTGCTAACCCCAATAAAAAAGCATGTAATGAAAGTTTAAGAGCAAGACTGTTGTATTGTTGATTCATTCTTGTCTAACATGTGTAACGCCCTCAATTCCTCATTTAATTAAAATTTAAATTAAAAATACGTAGAAAAATACGAATAAATTTTTCGCGAATTATTTAAAATAATAATTCGGAGGAAAGATGTGAGAATTATATGTAAATAATAATTAAGCTAGAGGAAATAATAATCGGGTTTGTGAGTCGAGCGGGAAAGAGGGCGAGGAGTAAGAAGCCAAAAGGGCGAAAGTGTCCAATTCTGAACATTAATATATATAACCCTAGCTCTCCTCCTCTTCACCACACACCACACACCCATCCTCTTTCCCCACTCCTCTTCCATACTTCAAAAACCCTTACCAACATCATTCCTCACGAAACCCTAGTGTTAGGGAGATCCGAAAGCGGACGGCGAGTGATTCTTGGTAAGTTCCCTCCTTTGATTTTTGTGAATCCCGTTTTTTCCATTAACCCTAGTTTTTCGACCAAATATCTTTTTCATTTTAACTCTAATTTTAGCAAATAATGGCTCGTTGGAAAGCTTAATATGTGTACTATCCATTA
>CANYCX012977590.1:0-21767 GCA_948193385.1 Breynia disticha f. nivosa
AAAAAAGGAACACAAACTGAGCTGTGAAGCTGAGAAAAAAATGGAATCGAGAGAAACGAGGAACGACGTCGTCGCAGCAAATGGGAGGCAATGGAGATGGTGGCTAGTAGCAAGTGTAACACAATTTAGTTGGGGAGTATTTTTGTGGCGAAGACCTTATAATGGAAAAACTTCATTTTTGCCTATCAAAGCCTTTTTTGTTGCCTCTCTTTTCCTGCCTCAATTTTAACTGCCTCTATTGCTACTCTTCAGGCTTCTGGCATTAACAAGGTCTTAAATTTATCAACTTTATTGTCTTCTTCATTTGAGTTTGTTTCATTTTTGTTTTTCTGTTTGGTATTTTTTTTCAAATTTATGTTCTTTTGTTTTTATGGTGTTTGTGCGATTCTTGAATTGGGCAAGAATGGTTAGTAATTATGAAATTATTGGTACAAATTAGAGCTGTAAATTCTGATAATCGTGTAGTAACTGTGTCGATTTGTTTTCTATCAAATATCATTATTTGTTATATAAATGTTACAAAACTTGAGTTCATGTTCGTGTCGTAAATGTGTACTCTTGTTATCGTATCGGAAATTTACAGCCCTATTCACAAGCAAGGTCTTGTAGTAACTTGAAGATATGACATTGATGTGTGTATGATCGGAAGCAGTGTGTATGATCACATGTTTTGGCTTTGAATCAAGACAATCTAGTTTGCGTTTTTGGTTTTCGCTCGCGAATTTTATGAATCTGCATTGACGAACTGCATAACTTTGGCAGGTGGAGGAACTTGTTGATGCAGGAGCAAGTATAAGGAAGTGTCTTGGCGTTCGCCCGACATCAGGGAAAGAGTAGTTTCTTTTCCCTTCTTCCGTATAAATTTTATTCAATTCATGTTATCTTGTCCGAAATTCTACTGTGCATGAAAGCATTGCTCATGCTTCTGCAACTTTTTTTTAACCATTGACATCACAATTGGTAGTATAATGTCCAGAATCCTGCATTCAGATTAGATGATGCAAAAATGGCCAAGCCACATACAATCTGGCTAGTTAATCTACTGAGTTGAGTTTAGTTGATCCGTCATGGTGTAGCCTTACTTTGGTCTGTACTTGATGTTTGAGATTCAAGGCTTGTAACATATTCAGATTTCCATGGATCAGTTTGATTTGCCGAAGAAATTTGAATCAACGATGGAGATTAAGCACATGAACAATTGCATGGTTTCGCGTTGTAATTGGACAGGTGTTACTGTTACTATTATGTCGCAGACATTAACGGATTCAGAATTTTTTTTAAGAAGTGAAAATAGTTGAGTTAAAATTCGTACTGAAAAAAGGGCAAATAGGGCAGTGTTATAAAAGAAAACGCGATAAAAAGAGCACGACACGTTGCCTCCTTTATTTCCGTCTATGTTGCAGACTGTAATTTAAAGATGTTGTTACAGCACTGGATTCACCATTTGCATTGTGATGCAACTACACGAAGAGAAGCTATTGATGCTGAATTTTACTTCTCCAAGATTGCATTGACATAAACATGACAGAAGTAGAACTGCCTTGTAATCTTGAGCAAATTTGTGCTATTCATATCGTGTCATGTGACGCTGCAATTGTACTAACCAAATTGAATCATGTCGTCTCGTAATTGTGCGTGCTAAACGAGTATTATAGTGTCAGACCGACTGATCAACCTTGCCACTGTGAAATGAGCACAGTAATGACCTAGACAACAGATTCTATCGCTGTAAAACACAAAATATAAACCATGAACTAGCACAAAATTTACCTTTATTCATGTTTAGCTTCTGATATGGCATTGAAAATCGGTTCCTCCAGCAAACTACACAATGTTTTCAGCAGGAGCAAAGAAAAACACACAAAATTATACCAGCCGAGAAGCTAGCTTCACGTGAGGTATACACGACATCTGCCTGCTGGTACTATGGAATTTCAACTTCGGAAAACCGAGACTTGGTGTCTTGCCATAAAACAATTACGAACATTGCGCACAACCTATCCATGGCTCTCATGGATATCTCCATGACGGTAGGGTACAAAGCAATAACCTAAGCTTTGTACTTCTTTACGAGTTTTATGAAGGCACAGGTGCCGGTGCCGGTGCCGGCATATAGGACTCCAAGATCAGTTGTGCTTGAGAAGGTTGCATAATCTGAACTATCAAGTATGTATATTTCCACTGCTTGTCTACTTTGTCTTTGAACATCTCCGCAGAGACCTTCCCGGCTCCATGGGGTCCTCGAATATAAAAACTCACCTACAGTTAAATCAATTGTGAAATCAACAGACCTATCTATCTATCTATCAGAGAATCGCTCAGACAAAAGATCGATTTATGTAAGATTTCAAGTCGTTTTCCTTTATTTGTTTCACAAAGTTATCCGATCTTTTCCTGAATGTATAAGAGCTCAGGATGTTCAACTAGCGGTTGTTCAACTAGCGGTTCATTGTCGCAAATGCAACGAGAAGGTTTTCTCGTTCAAGATGCTGTTCAGGACATTACCTGGACATGCTCCACTCCATCTTCATCGGTAAAGACTCTGTTAGGAATTCTTTGGCGAGCAGCTCTATTTCTACTCTCCTGACCATAACCAGTGATAGGAGATCCAATCCGCACCCTGACCTGAGACGCATAAAGAATGATGCAATTCAACCACGCCTAATCATCTATTGATCTTATTAAAAGGCAATTTCACTCCTTAACAAATGAAAATGAGAAAAAAACTGAATTGCCTTGGACATAGGCATATAATTTTCTCAAACCTGTCCGTCATCTTGAATTCTTTTCAGAGCCTTGTTAAATATCTTGTACCTAAAAAAGACAGTGTTCAAAGTAAATTCAAGGAAAGTGCAAACCTTTAAGAGCCCTTTTGACAAATCATAGAACACAATGATACGATCAAATCTTACTCCTTTGGCTCAAATATCAGCTCCTTGAAAACGGCATAAGCTGCAGCAGCTGCTATTCCAAGTCCTATAAGAATTATAACAGAGTAGGAAGCACCTTCTGCAAATGTCACTGGCTTCTCTGGGATATTGTACGTGGGAGCATCAAAAGGATCCTCAATTGTAGATACTTCTTTTCTGCTCTGTACCGATGTAGAGAACAAATTGAAGAAATAAAATAGATAAGTCTTCGTTAAAAAACCAATAGAATACAAAAAGCATGTTCTTCACGAAAGCGTAGACATAAAATATATTCCACGGTAGATTCTTCTACTACAGAATACTCAAGGTAGATTCTTCTACTACAGAATACTCAACCAATCGACTTTATCGTATAACCCTTATTACTCTACAAGAAAACTGTCTGAACATTTATCAGAATTCTGGACCATAAAATATGAATTGTAAGCTAAACGTATATGGCTAACCAACTATGCATTTATCACTGAAATATCAAAACCAAGAACTCAAGAAAAATTCAAACCTTCGATTCGTTTTTCCCTTCCGCTTTAGACGCAAAAGATCTGGTCAACAAAGGATTATTGATGCTTGCCCCACGATTTCCACATAGACGAAGAATTCCTGCCAAGTATAACCATCAACAATAACTCCATTCTGTACTGTGTCAAAAGTGATCACATTTCAAAGACTAACTCACACTAAACGTAAGCTAAAGAAACCGTAAATTACACAAGATTCACTCACCATTAGCTCGAAGTATGTCCTGCAGAATAAGAACGGAATCCGCGAGCCGAAAAGAGAGAGAAAACATTGAATCAGCTCACATACATTTTGCAAAAAAGAAAATACAATGCATAATAATAAACCAAAAGAAAAACATTAGTTTTACCTTCATATGAATAGCACCAAAGCCATATTGCTTGGCATAACCAGACTCCAATGCTACTGGAAACTGTTAAAACATGACAAAAGCATCAAAATTTAAACTTGAAATGTTAAATCAAGAATTAAAACGCCATTACAAACACAAACAAATATTCTATGCAAGAAGCAAGTAAATGATTCAAACTCTATGAACAACAAAACCAAGTTAAAAAAAGCTTACTTTTTTAACAAAATGACCAATTGAACTTGCGGGTGAAGTTGTAGAAGAACAATAAGGAGGTAGACCCACATTAGTTAGACTATTTAAAGGCTTTCTCTCCAAAAAAGAAGATAACCCATATTGAGTTGATCTCAATAAACCAGTGACACCACTCTTGACTGGTATTGCAGATTTCTTAATGTAATTCATCTCAAAACAACAAAAATAAGATAAACCCAACAAAAAATATGACAAATTTTGATCAAATTTGAGTTATTACGATGAATTTTGTGATTCAACTGTTGAAAAGATTAGAATTTGAGAAAGGGGTTGAGAGAGAGAAGCTGAGAAACTAAAAACTCCGTAGGAGCAGCTAGCTTTGGGGTTTATTACATGCAGGTGTGAATAATGTCACACGTGCAAAAGAAACAGGAATGACTCAAACTTTAATTGCAATTATGGTCCCTAAACTTTTTTAAGTATAATAGTTGAGTCCATAAAGTCAATTTTGTAACGAAAGGAATGAATGAAGGAATTCCTTGTGTAAAAGTATTTGAATTCTTATCGTTTTTATTGGTGTCAATCTTTAATTTCACTTAGAAATTATACTAGTTAAAATTTCTTATAGTTATAATCGTAAAAGTAATTTTTTTTTCATTTTTATTTATAATATTATAAAATTTCCTTTCTATGTAGCATTGATCTACAATCTAATAAATTTTCAGACGAAATATTTTTAGAACCAAAATATAGTTATATGTTGTATATTAATTTCAAATGTTTTCAGACTAAACACGTTTCAGAACCATTATATAATAGTTCAAAATAATAAAACATGTCTTCTAGATAGGCGACAACTTGTACGACTCATCCAGTTCATCTAACTCTATATTGATTTCTCTTGGGGATTGGATTGCTTTATTTTGTATACATTTTGTGTATACGTATGTGCATCACTTTAATGTTCTATTTAATATAATCAGAAAACAAGTTAATAAATAGATTGAAAAAAATTAGAAACAAGAGCTGTGTATTGTGAGTAGGACTGTTGGTCTAATCTGTATGTTGTCTCTGTTCAGATTGACTCGTCGCTCATGATAGTCTTGTACGTAAAAGTAATATATTTTTGCACAGTTCTAAAAGTATTATGATGTTATTGAATACTAATAAGATTATATAAGTTTTTTTGCTCCAAATGACTCTAGTGGTTTTCATTTTTCTCAGATGAGAGTTTACTTAATAAATCAAGAAGTGAGTTATATCTATTACGAAATTGAGTTCAAGGACTAAATTGTATATTCTAGAAAGTTGAATGACCACAATTACAATTAACTCTTCATAGAAAACCTATGTTTCTGTTAAGTGTTTTTCTTATAAAACTTAGCTCAAAACGACTTCGTCTCACTGTGTATTCTCTCCAACTGAAACGAAATGAGAGAAAGTAGCTGACACAAGTGAGAAGAAGAAGAGAAGTTACAAAAAATTATTAACTTTTTTAGAATATTTTCTCTTATTATAAATTGGTTAATTTTGAATTTTTTGTAGAACTTTCCTCCAGCGATTCTGTTACATAAAGGTGTGTTTTTTTCTCCCATTTCAGTGAAAAGTTATTAACTTTAGATGTTTTGGAGCTGAATAATGTGGGAAAATAAAGGAACTTATTTTATTTTCTTGTATTTTAGTTATTTTTTGCTTAATGTGTCAGCTTTTGGTTGCTTTGAAGCTGACTTTGAAGAGAGAAAAAAAGATAGCAATTTATTTTGACTGCAAGTTTTATGTTAGATTTTTTTTTTTGGAATTCAGTCTGGAGTTTAGATGCTGCCATGATTTTGAATATTGCATCAGTTTTCGTCTAGAAAGTTCATATCAGTTGAGTTTAGCGAACCTGCTATGGAGGTGTTTCTGTTTTGCCATTTTATTTGATGTGGATTATTATTTACAATAATATTGAAAGAAGATAGCTAGTTCTTCAGGAATTTATGTTTATGGAGTGCAGTTTTTTAAGTGATACTGTTTGATTTGCTGATTCATGAATTGATATCCGGTTCTGTACTTATTGTTGCTGTTATGTGCATTGTAGATGGCAAGATGGGATGAGATTCTGTCCCTTCCTGTACAGAATCCCCCAAGTTTGGAATTTTCCGCAGCTGATCTTGTTTGGTCGAAGATTGAAGGCTGGCGGGATAATATCGATAGACTTGCTCTTATTCCTTTTGCACGGGTGGATGATTTTGTACGAGGTGAATCTGCGAATAAAGACTGTCCAACTAGATTCCATGTTGAGGCTAGAAGGCGTCGACCTCCAGAGTCGTCTTGTAAGAAAAAGGTCGATGGGATTCTTGAATACATCCTGTAAGTATCACCTCACTTTTTGGAAGCTACAATGCTGCTTTCCTGAATAATATACCTTAATTAACCGCTTTAATCTTTAGGTATTGGTGTTCATTTGGTCCAGATGATCATCGTAAAGGTGGCATAGTACGACCTAGTAGGAATACTTATGTACCAAAGAAGAAAAATGCTGGTCGGCCAAATACTAAGAGAGGCTGTACCTGCCATTTTATTGTAAAACGTTTAATCGCCGAACCATCAGTAGCTCTAATCATATACAATCAAGACAAACATGTGGATAAAAAAGGTTTGCCATGTCACGGTCCTCAAGACAAGAAGGCTGAAGGAACACGAGCTATGTTTGCTCCTTACATCTCGGAAGATCTTCGGCTTCGTGTTTATTCTCTCCTATATGTTGGTGTCTCTGTGGAGACAATAATGCAGAAACACAGTGAAACAGTAGAGAAACAAGGTGGTCCAACTAATCGTGATGACCTTCTAACACACAGATATGTGCGGAGACAAGAAAGGAGTATCCGTCGCTCTACATATGAACTAGATGCAGATGATGCCATTAGCCTTAGCTTGTGGGTTGAAAGCCACCAGAGTCATGTATTTTTTTATGAAGACTTTTCTGATTCAGATCCTTTCACTTTGGGTATTCAGACAGAGTGGCAGTTGCAACAAATGATACGGTTTGGAAATTGTGGCATTCTGGCTTCTGATTCGAGGTTTGGAACAAACAAATTGAAGGTTTGTTATTTCTGTTTATAAAATCTAATCTCTGCATTTCATTTTGAGTGTCTGGATAAGTAACTTAAAACCCATCTATACTCTTTCTGCAGTATCCCGTCCACAGTATCATTGTCTTCAACTCAGACAACAAGGCCATCCCTGTGGCTTGGATAATAACTCCAAGATTTTCTAGTGCAGTTGCACATAAATGGATGAGGGCACTTTGTAACAGAGTTCGTACAAAAGATCCTAGTTGGAAGTTGGCCGGGTTTATTGTGGACGATCCATTGGCAGACATCCTAACTATAAGGTTCCACACCAATCACTTTGCTCAGTTATTAGTTCATTTTTTGGAATTGCATTTTTTTCAACGTATTTATTTGTCCGACTAGGATGTGAGATCACATATATTGAACTGCTGTTGCTTTTGTCAATTTGAGTTTTCTTATAATCTACTTTTAAGATTTTCTTTTTTGTTGATATAAGCCTTAATATTACTTCAGTAATATGGGTTCTTAACGTGCTTGAACACTTGTACTTCTGCATCAGTATAGGTTGTGTAAATATGTAGAATCTAGTTCACAGGGATCAATAGTCTAGTTAAGTTATGGGAGACTGATGATTGAGCATATATGCATTGATGCATGAACTTGAAGATAGTGCTGTGATTAAGCTTTCCTTTTCTTTTGCATGGATTTTATTTTCACAAAATTAGACCCGAGTCACCCGGTATATTTGTCTTTTATCATCACAGGGATGTGTTTCAGTGCTCTGTGTTGATATCCTTCTGGAGGGTCCGCCATGCATGGCATAAGAACTTAGTAAAGAGGTGCTTAGCTACTGAGATGAGTGTTGAAATGTCGAAACGGCTGGGACAGGCAGTAGAAGCCATTTGTAGAGGAAATGGAAATGTGAGCTTATTTGATGATTTCATGGAAGATTTTGTCGATTGTTCTGATTTTGTTGATTATTTCAAGGCAATATGGTATCCTCAAATAGGTCAGTTACTCTTTGAATAGACTGGTCTCGCTTCTCCATCTTTTTGTTGAATCCTTTGTGAATGCACTGTGATGAAGCACTTCAACGCTGTCACGTATGAATCACATTGTGGATAATTGTTGAATAAGCAATGAATTTACCTTAGATTTGTTTTAGTGACTTTGTTTGTTATCTTTATTGGAAAATGACTCAATAACTTCACATGGAATGGTTGGGGTTTTTGATGTGAAAAGTTTTTTTTTTGGGCAAAACTAAAATTACTTTTCTTTTGTTTCAGGGACTTGGGTTAGTGCATTGAAGACTCTCCCACTAGCTAGCCACGAAACTTGTGCGGCCATAGAATTTTACCACAATCAGTTGAAGGTCAGATTGTTGAACGAGAGGAACTCTTCTGTTTATCAACGTACCGACTGGTTAGTTGACAAGTTGGGCACAAAAGTTCATTCCTACTTCTGGCTTGATGAATACTCTGAGAAGGATGTTTTTGCTAGATACTGGAAAGATGAGTGGGCAAGTGGCTTAACAGCTTGGCGTAAAGCATTGAAGATTCCAGATACTGATGTTATCATGGAAGATAGAATTGCTAAGGTTATAGATCAGCTTGATCGAGATAGAGTTAATGTCGTCTGGAACCCTGGTTCTGAGTATGCAATTTGTGATTGCAGCTGGGCAGAAATGGGCAATCTGTGTGAGCATGTGTTTAAAGTTATTAGAATGTGTCGTGAGAAAGGTTTGAGGAACTCGTCTATTAGCCTTTTACAGTACAAGCAGGCCTTGCTAGATATGCTGCACCGGCCGCGACATGATTCTTTGATTCGTGATCATGCTATTTCTCTGGCAGTTGCTGTACAGAAGCAACTAGATGCACTGGTGGGTTCAGATAGTGGTCGAACTCTAGACTCCATTCAGAAGCATGGTGGAACTACCCATACATGGCCAATGGTTGGGGTAGAGGCTGCGAATAAAGATAGAGCATTAATAAATAAGAATACTACATCGAGCAATGAGGATGATTGTGCAGATGCGCGCAACTCCTCAGTTGTTGATAAAGATAATAGTGACCGGGTCTTAAGAGAAGATAATACTTGTGCTAACACGATGAACGACCCCCCATCCATCTCCGATTGTCCTCCAAGGTCACGTTCGTCCGACAAAGTTGACATCTCATTGGATAACAGAGACAAAGTTACAGAGTGCGCTGACACAAATGAGAATTCGCCTTCCAAGGAGGAGAAATCGACAGCCCAAGTTGGCATTCAGCAAGATGAGGCAATGGAAATAGAGCAACCACCTGCAGCTTCTCCTATGCTGATGATGGAATCTTCGGAAAAACAACCAATAAATAAACAGGACAGTTCTTGCGACAATTGTCCTGTTCCTAGCTCAGTTGCTGATAAAGATAATAGTTACCGGGTCTTAAGAGAAGATAATTCATGTGCTGACACGATGAACGACCCTGCATCCATCTCCGATTCTCCTCCAAGGTCATGTTCGTCCGACAAAGTTGACATCTCATTGGATAAATGCGACAAAGCTACGGACTGTGCTGACACAGGCAAAAATTCACCTTCCAAGGATGAGAAATCGACAGCCCATGTCGGCATTCATCAAGATGTGACAATGGAAATAGAGCAACCACCTGCAGCTACCCCTATACCGATCATGGAATCTTTGGAAGAACATGCAATAAATAAACCGGACAGCTCTTGTGGCAATTGTCCTGTTCCAAGCTCAGAGAACGCTGGCGCTCAATCCAACATGATCTCTACATCCATATCTGAGGCAGTTGATACAGAAATGATTGATGTGGTTGAGACTCCAGGTATCGCGGCAGAGGATACGGCGACGGAAACAGAGGCTGGGGACAAAAACAGGACTGAGAACCATAGCACCAAGGACGATCCTTCTGCAGTAAATGAAGGTGATGATAATAATACAGAGATGTCTGATCTCCATCGTGCAGACGAAGCAGTTGAGAGCATTCCAAACTCCGAGTCATTACCAATTATACCATCAACAGCGAGTCAAATCGACGAAGAACATCCTGCCAAGGTTTCAGGTACCGAAACAGGTTCCGGCAACCTGAACACCTTAACCAAGGAACTGGTTCTCGCCGCATGTTCACTTCAGAAGGATTCTGCAACCAAAACTAATACTGATAAAATTTCCAGCCAGCCGGAATCTGACTGCAGCACCATCTCTAACATAGCCGATTCCGGAACCAAGAAACCCGTCGCTGCCGATGGTATTTCAGGCAGTGAGAGCTAGCATAATGTACATAACTATGTCGTTTAACTTAGAACCATTTTGAAATCTATGTTGTTTAACCAAGCTAGTTAGAATGCAGTTCTAGAAAAAAAGTTTGTTCATCACTTCATTAGCATTTCTTGGACAGTTATATTTATCAGATCTTTTTATGTTCATCAACAATACTTATAATTATACTCTTTTGTCCAATTGTAGAAAATAAGTCATTTCTTAGACTCCGTTTGTTTGCGGAAATTTATTTTTTTAAAGTAATTTTTTTTAATTTTTCGATGTTTGGTACTAAAAAATAAATAAAAAGAAAATAATTTAAAAGTTAGCAAAAAAAATAACTAAACCTATTTTTTTAAAAAATCATTTTCCGTAAAATAAAACGGAGACTTAAATTAATTTAAGAATACCTAGTTATACTTCATCCGTTCTTAAATATATGTCGTTTTAGAAAAATATTTTTTTAATATTATAGCATGCGATTTTACACGGAAGTGTAAAATTTAATATTTTGTTCAAAGATTTAATGACACTTTTAGTGTACTAAAATAAAAATATATAATAGTCAATTAAATACTAAATTAAAATATATTAAATATATTGTTAATATGAGTTTAAAAGTTTAAACGACGTATAATTTAGAACAGAGAGACTATATTATTTGAATTATTTTTAAAAGTGCAATAAATAACACAATGAATTAATCAAAACTCAATTGGACGAGTTGTAATCCCCAGTTTACCCCAGAACAATGAAAAGCTTCCCACGCAAAACTCAAAAACAGCAAGGGCAAAAACGTAACAGCAGAGTTTTGAAGGAGAGAAAATGGTGGGAAGTGGGCATATTAGTGGGAGGGGTAATGCAATAACCGCCATAACTAACCGTCACTTCCAAAAAACAATCTTCATTTCCAAGACAAACATTCGACTGAATCAAACATGGAATCACAAACCAAAGTTGCAGAAGATATCCGTAAAGGACCATGGAAAGCAGAAGAAGACCAAGTCTTGTTAAAACACGTTGCTAAATATGGTCCTCGTGATTGGAGCTCCATTCGATCCAAAGGCCTTTTAAAACGTACCGGAAAGTCTTGCCGTCTCCGTTGGGTCAATAAACTCCGACCCAACTTGAAAAAGTACATTTTCATTCCGAAGTTTGGTTCTTTTTCGAGTTCCAATGGTGTTTTCATAGTTGCACCAATTGATTGTGTCGTTTGATTGCAAGTTAATGTGAATTGTTCTGTGAATTAAGGGTTTGGTTTTTTGTTTTGGTGCAGTGGGTGTAAGTTTACGGCTGAAGAAGAGAGAGTGGTGATAGAGTTGCAGGCTCAGTTTGGGAACAAATGGGCAAAGATTGCGACTTTTTTGCCGGGAAGAACTGATAATGATGTGAAGAACTTTTGGAGTAGTCGACAGAAGAGACTTGCGAGGATTCTGCAGGCTTCTGCAAGTTCTTCTTCCTCGAATTCTTCTAAGTCTCACCGATCTAGAAAGGATGTCACTCTGCTTCATCAAGTTCCCGTTTTGGAGGCAAAGGTATGTTCTAGTCATTTCGATCAGTTTCAGTTTCATCACTCCATGAGAACTTAACTTTGGTTTCTGTTTTGTTGGGAAGGATCGAATGTTGGGATCTTCAATGGAGCAAGAACCAAGTTCAAAGGCTCTGTCTTGTTCAACATCTCACATGGAGGAAAATGCAGATGCAGAAAAAGTGATGCCATTAGAGATGATTAAGCCAGAATTTCATGAATATGATCAAAGTCTTCTGCAAATTGAGGCACAACCAAGAATTCCAATCTTACAAGTTCAACCAGAATTCACATTTTCCCCGGAAAGTCATGAACTTTTGGCAAGAATTGAATACCCTTATCTTTTCAATATGTTTGGAACTGATGCTGCTCCTGAACTTGGAGGTAATGGTGGTTCTCAACTTTCTCTTGAACCACCATTGTTCGATCCTATTGCAGGTTGTGGTAATTCCGGTAACGATGTAAAGAACAATGTGACTCCGGACACGTTCTTCGATGATTTTCCGACTGAAATGTTTGATCAGATCGAACCACTTCCAAGTCCTTCAGATTGGTGAAGTAATAATCCATGTATGCGGTTGGATTTGTGAAGGTTGATTTGTTGTGATTGTTTCTTGTTAAATTTCAAAATTTGACACGAATATGCTTCATTATTAGACAGCTATTCTCTTAGTGCAAGACTATGGATTGTGAATTATGTGTAATCATGTTTACATTTCATTTTTATGAAGTAGTCTCTTTATTGCTGAGGCAGTGCTACAGAAAAATATGCGATAAAAGCGACGAAACTATAGAAGTAGGCACGACAAAGAGCAGCCATCCTCTTTGTTTCCGTCTTTGTACCAAAAAAAAATGCTCATACACAGCTTTGCCTAGATTCAGAATTAGTAGTTATTAAACCAGTACAAGCAATCAGTTCTGCGTCAAGAATTCTTCCGAAGTTAGGCACAAACAAAGATCACAAAATCATCCGAAATATTCGGCAGAACTTGGGGAGATAATCTCTTATACTGCATCATCCGCGGCGCCATTGCCGGTGGTGGTAGAAGAATAGTACTTGACGCCGGGATGATCGACCACCTCAAAATCTCCAGGTGTAAATGATTGATCTTCCTGAACAATGGATCTCTTTAGCTCTGAATAAGCACAGTAATCGACTTCGTACACCGTCACGTCTTTCAAGAACGAAGAAACTGAAACACCAACTCCTTCCCCTGAATTTTATTCAGCAATCACAGCACAAAACAATCATAATTAACAAGACCTTCATGAGCCAATTGTTAACGCAAGTCATGACTAAAACAATCATCTGACGGAAACTTCAGAAGATCGGTATTTAGGGCCGACAATTTTTACAAAATTAGACACAGTACGAATGACACAGATTCAATTTTTGTAATGGTTATGTCCTAAATAATGATATATGATACAAAAAAATCACTGACATGATTATGACCCGCTAACCCGAATTGCCGCCCCTACATGTGTTTTTCGCATTCAATAGTAACAAATCTCAGAATCGTGAAATCAAAAGCTTACCGTGTGTTACAAGCAGCAAGTTTTCTGAAGGGTATTTATCCGCGAGTGCCTTGAACACATGTTGATATCTAGTCCTTGCTCCCAACACAGTCTCTTCCCATTTCGGCAGCTAAAATTTCCCACCAAAATAACAAATCATGAGCTTAATTAATCAAACTAGAACACAACAAAGCTAGATTTACTCTAAGAATTCAGTCAAACGTGAGAGTTGTTTTGGTGGGAAGATTTATAGATTCTGTAACTCATGAGCTTTAGCTCAAGCAGCAATTTCTTCCATCTTGGTTGTATTAGTTCTTCTTAAGCAGCTAATTTACAGCAATAATTTCCACATTTGAAATCAAAAAACACAAAAAAAGCGAACATTTTCATCATAAAATCAACATATACCTCTTCATAAACTGGTTTGAAGGTATGATCAATAGTCCCAGCAGTTAACAAAGCTTCAATCTCGGACAAATTGAAGTGAAAGTTGCCATCTTTAGGTGCATTCTCAATCCTAATAGCTTCCTTATTCAACATTTCGCATAATCCATACTCAACAGCTACCTATAACATGTTCAAAAACAAAGTAAACTCAATGTTCAACCCTCCAAACCAATCATCCAGTTGACCTCATTGACTTCATGTTGACTTCCAAAAAATATATCCACTCAAAATAATACGAAAATGATACTTTCTCCTTCTCATATTGACAGCTTCAACATAAAATGAATCCATGTTTTTAACGACCAAAAAGCCATACTCCACCCTAAACATGACTAAGAAATAACAAGTTTTGTTAAACTAATTTAGAGCAATATTTTCATCAATATTCCAAAAATTAAGATGGACCCTACTTTTTGCCCGATGTAAATAATAAGATTTTACTCCCTCTGTTCCCGAATAACTCTAGTTTGCAAAATTAATTTGTTTCAAAAGTTAATTTACAAAATCAAAAAAAAACTTTTTATTAATTTTTTCTATATTATCTTTAAATTTTAATTTATTTTATAGTATAATAAATAATATTATCAATACTAATTTAAATTTAAAATTTCAATGTAAGAAAGAACTTTTCATCAATTTGTTTACATTATAATCATATATGTTAAATAGGGTAAAAATAACAAACATCACAATTATTGGACACAATAAATGTTTGTTGTCCCATTTTATATGACAAAAAAACTATTTTTTCCAAAATATCTTTATTAATATTTTAAATTAATATCTATTAATAATAACTAATAAATTATTTTTTATATACTCTACTAGAGATAAATAAAAAATTATGGTACAATTAATATTTTTAAAAAAATTGTTTTAAAAAATAATTATGTCACATAACAACATAATATAATGGGACAGAGGAGTAATCTTTTTCAACGAAATGATTTCGTATTAAAAACTTAAATAAACAGCTTTCTGTCCGGGATTGCGATTGGGCAGTAATAATTGAAAAGGCGAATCTACGAGAACAAAAGAAGAGAAAGTTGACCTTGATTTTTGAGGAATGAAGAGCGACATCCTCGTCGATATTTTCCCGAACACCACACAGACCAGAAACTACCCCCGAAGCCGTCTGCACACACCGCACGAAAGGCGAAACAAAAACACGATGAATCGGAAACTGAAGCCTTTTCCTCAACATCCCTCCCGTCGAGAAAGCCCGAGCAAATCCGGGGTCCGCGAGAGGCGGGTCCCACGGCCTGGGCGCAGTTTTGACCCAGAGGGGGTCGAAATTGTCGAGGCGATCACCGTGTCTCAAAACGACGACGTGTTGGGTGAGATCTGGGGAGGACATGGTGACGGGGGTGTGGTGGTTAGTTAAGAATTGGGAATGGGAGTATAGAGCGCGTAATGGTGGTTTATATAAGAACGGAATGCTCAACATATGTGTGTGTGTAGTGAGGAAGATGCGTGTATTCCCACTAACACCACCAATTTATATTGATGTTGGGGCATCCATCTCTCGCACTTTCCTACACTTTTCATAGCCAAGTTCTCTTCATTTCCTCGGGAAATTAATATTATGATTTTTACATAAATATATATATATATTTCAATGGAAAATAGTTATTTATAATATATAAAGAAGCATAATTAAAATTTAATTAAATTTAAAAAGAATAAAAAAGAGATAATTAAAAAAATGGTAATGAAGTAGTTATTTCATTGT
This sequence comes from Breynia disticha f. nivosa, assembly GCA_948193385.1. Classification (NCBI taxonomy): domain Eukaryota; kingdom Viridiplantae; phylum Streptophyta; class Magnoliopsida; order Malpighiales; family Phyllanthaceae; genus Breynia; species Breynia disticha. The sequence continues at coordinate 15,540 of CANYCX012977590.1, forward strand.
ATATATATTTCTAATGTTTTTTTTTATTGTTTTATATTATATTTTATATTATTATTTATCGTTTTTATGTTATATGTGTATTGTCGTTTGATCTGTTTCTTACCTTACATAATTGTAGTAGTACTCGAGTTTACTACAAAATAGTTCATGTTAAGATTTCTATTAATTTTGTTCACGTAATATTTACCATTTAAGATCGAGGACAATATAGTCTTAATTACAGACACTTTGTTAACTAAATTAACGAAATTCCTAACTTATACTAATTCATAAAAAATTTCAAAGATCATTACAATTATGTAAAATAATACAAATGCTAAAAAATAATTACACCTATAAAACACAAAAACGACAAAGTATATTACTTTATTCTTTTTGTCTACTTATTTTAGTTAGGGATTATTACATGAATATACATATTTTAATTATGTTATATATTTTTATCATTCATTTCCTACTCTATAAACTTTTTACAATTTCACTTCATATATATATATATATATATATTTAAAAATACACTTATTAACTACTCAATTAATTTATAAATATGTTATAATTAAATTATTTTATTAGATTTACTATCCATACAAAAATACTTTTTAATTTTTTTATCTGAACCACGAGTTATCCTGAACACCTCAGACTAATGCCTGATTTTAATTATATAACTTTAAACATTATTCATTTTCTCTTTATCATATTCCCTACACTTTCATTGTTCTTTCTCTGTTTTTTTTCCTTCTTTCTTAAGAAAAAATAAAGAAATATGGTCTCTAATAAACTATAAAAAATTGTTGGATGCATGTGGCACGTGGCATGTATTTTTTGACAAAACTACTTTATGGTCTCTAATAAACTATAACAACTCTTCTCATATTTCTCATAAAATATTTGATATATATATAGTTTTCGAGAAAACTAAAGAATTTGTCTTAGTTAAAATTAAATTTTGTTAGTTTTTGGTTTATTATTTTGATTAATTTTAATAGTTTAGAATGAGCAATGTAGAAAATAAACGAGTTAATATAATAATTTTGCTACTCTCTTTTGAGTCAGTGATAAGAATAGATCAATATTGTCAGAACTAAAACTGAATAAAGGGATTAAGTGGTTGGTTCATACATATATATAATCAAATTAGTTCTATCGGACGGTTTATCGGTTTTCTATCGATTCGATATTGATTCACTTGCAACATGACCTAAATGATAAAACTAGATTGAATCAGTAACCATTATTTTGCAGGTTTACCATTCCTATGGATTTGATTCGATAGTACCGTTAATTGAACTATAAAATTAAAAATGAAAGTCGCTATTTATTATGCATTATAATAGTTTTTACGTTTTAGTTTCCCTAAAAAATCTCGCGAGTATTCAGAAACATTGTCCTGTCCTTAGTATATAATTAAACTACACAATTTCCATGTCAACTCATTTGAAAACTCAAAATAATAATAATAATAAATTGTGATGGAAGGTGCATGGCAAGAGCAAAATGGATAGGAACAATGATGATGCATGGCGTAGAATCCAATTTGGCCATTTCTTTTTTGATTTGTGGAAGACTGACTTGTGCCCCATGCACAACATTCTTTCAAATTGCTATACTTCTTCTTCCCCGAAATAATAACCATAACTCAATCCAAATGTGTTAAATTTGAACCGAAATTGGCAAACTAGAATCGGAGACGGACTGGAACCGGCAGAACCTGCCATTTTCAGTTCCGGTTCTGGTTCCATGGCTCATGGAACCATGAACTGGCAGTTCCGAACCGCACGATTCCGAACAAACAGTTCGAGGAAACCAGAACCGGCGGTTCGGAATCGGACCGAAACCAAACCGTCCCGAACCGGCTATACCTGGTTCCGGTTTCTGTTCAAAGAAACCTTGAACCGTCGGAACGGCGGTTCGAACCATTTTAACACCTCTAACTCAATCCTTATATTTTAAAAAATTAATAAACACGATATAAGTAATACGAAAATAAATAAATTACATATAAATTTACGTTATTCGGTTAATACGACTTACATTTATAGACAAAGAAATAAATTATTTTATTTTCATTCACCAAAAGGTGGAAATAAAAAATTTATAAGAGAAGTTTATAACAATATACCACACAAAATCGTAATTTTTTATTGATTTCGTAATTGTTGCCGTCTAAATAGTGTATTGACCAAACATATACGTTACGTGACTCCAAATGTTATTGAAAAATCAATTAAACCCAACAGTCAGAAATTTTCTGAAGAATATATCTTTGAATAAGACACATAGACCAATTAAATTAAGAGTTTGAACTTTAAAAATTTCCTTTTCTAGATAAATTAGGTACAAGTTGATGCGTTCAGTTTTGCAAAATTTGTCTGAATGAATTTTCGAAACGTTTTCTTTCCTTTTTTTTTTTCAAAAAAAAAAGAGAATTTGAACACAATTCGTATATTCATAAAGATTATTATATATAACACAATTTTTCTCCACCAATTTTTCTTAGTTGAGCCTCTGGATCTGTCGTTATACCTGAGAAATAGAAAGCTCATCTCGTCTAAAATTCTAAGATTTTCTATATATTAATTTGATATATTACTTACTGTCCGTTTGTTTGGCGGAAATTAATTTCCTGTGGAAAATATTTTCTGTGTTTTATAATCTTATTTTCCGAAATTATATTTTCTAATATTTTATACTCAAATATTTGAAAATATAAAAAAATATAATTTTATATTTTAGATAAGAGAAATATTTTCTTTAAAAATATGTTAAAAATAATTATTATTTTTCATTGATTTTTAAATTATAATTTTTTAACTTATTTTTCGTTAATAACAAGCATTAAAAAATCAAGAAAATATTTTCCTAAAAAATAAATTCCTCCAAACAAACGGAACCTAATTAGTGAGTTTCTTTTCTTCATATAAAATTCTACCAATAAGTCAATCTTTTTACTATTCTATTTCTCAAAACATAACTTTCCACAGACAGAGATACCCTCACCTGTCTCGATAAAATTTTTTATAACGGATGGTTCTGTCAGTTTGATTATGAGCGGTGTCTCATCGATTATCGTCAAATCTGTCAATTAAGAGTTATAGTTATTGACTCGTCGAACTCAGTGCTTCAACTATAATATATTTCATAGCATAATTCTTATAGTTCCATTGAATTTTATTCAAACAAACAGTTGTCAATGGAATTTACAGAGAACAAGTCTAAGTTAGATTACTCAGAATCCGAGACCAAGTAAATACATTTCCTTTTAGGTTCAAATTTTTTGCACCAAAGAGGTTTATGGTCGACAAAGAACTTGACCTGACTATGTCCACATAAGATCATGGCTGGAATGGAAGATTTGTTGAAGATTACCTTCCCAAAAAGTGCTGGCAAGTATTCCGCGACTCTTCTACTCGTATTCTCCGATCTCTTCCTCTTAATCTCCGCCGGCCAGTGCACATAGACTCTTTCCACGCACTTTCCAAACCTCCTGCATGTGTAAGTATCACTTCTCATGTTATCCTATATATCCAAAACAATGTATTTATATATGTGCATATAGCGATGAATTCAGAAATTTACGCGGAAAAAGACGAAGAATGTGTATATCATTTTTGGAAAGTCAATCTACATTTTGCAAGATATATTTATTGAGATTTTGTAATCATAAATGATACAGTCAATTACATGAATTTAGACTTATTAAATAGTATTTCTGTATTAATTGATGGTTCACACAAATTTTGACAAAATTATGTATTATGTGTATGTATTCAATATTCATATCTCAGTTTTGGTAATATATTTTATTGGTCTTATCAAATGATTATTCCATATGCCTTATTTTACGTGACACAAAAATAAAAATTGAGTGTCGTATTTTTTCTAACACAAAATACTTAAATGTCTTATTAATATTACAAATCAACATCCTTTAAAATAACTAAACAATTATTTTTCTCTTGTTTCACTAGTAGAACCTTATTTATAAAAGATAATTGAAAAAATTGTTATGTAATTAGTATATTTTTTGTAAAATTTAATTTTAAAATACATTTGTCACATAAAATGAGACGTTTTGAGTATATTTTTTCTAAAATAAAATTATACAATGTTTATAATTCAACACATATTTAATTTAATTACAAAGTGTATTCCATTTAACTACTCTTGACTAAAAATGTGTGAAGCCAATGCATATTAAAATGAAAATTTTTAAAATTTATATTATTCAAATTAAAATTTTAAATTACGTGCAAAGGGTTAGGGATCATTGTGAAAGTGTTGTTGGTAGTGAAAGAGTTAATTTTTTTAGATTCAATTTTAATATTTCATATCCCATAATTAATAGTATAATTTACACATATTAAATACACTTAGTCTTACCATTTGTCTCTTATAAGTTTGACTATTTTCATTTCAGGTAAAAATTTTTATTTGTACTTATCTTCAAAAGTTCAATAAAAACCCGAAGAGCGCGGATTTTTTAAAAGTTCGTTAAAAACCCTAACTTGGTATTTCTAACGGGTTCGTTAAAAACCTTAACTTAAAATTCTTTACTGTAGTCTTCAAAAGTTCGTTAAAAATCCTAGCTTAAATTCTTAACACCATATCCAAATATACTTTAAATAATTCTAATTAAATTTAAACTATGTCTAAAATAAACCCTAACAGAACCTAACAAACAACTTCCAACACAACAAGATTCAGATGAAATAATCAAATGTATAATTGAAATCTCTGCAATTATCATTCAAACCAATGAACAGATTTTCAAGTGCCAACAGATTAAAGATATGAAGAGAAATAAATGAAATGAAAATTGGTTAATTCAGTTCACATTACTTACTGTGAAAAGAACCTGAAAATCTGGTTCTCAGTGAGAGGGTATCCATTGGAGAAGGTCAAGAACAAACATCTTTCTTGTTCAGGAGCTCTCTCAGTCACAAAACTCCATTCTTTAGCAAAAGGGTTAAGCTTGGAAGGACCGGAATTCCCTTTTTTATCTTCAATCAAACAGGCTTTAATCTTCTTCTCTTCCAATACATCCTTAAAAACGACACAGCAGACTTCATTGTAAACCTTCACTATGCCTTTGTAAATCTTTTCTTTGTCGCCAATAATTGCACTGATTGATAAGAAACGTTGTGCCAAGCTCAGTGTGTTTTTCATTCCGAGATTCGAAGAGGAACTGTTCGATTTTCCTGATGAAGATAAGTCCAGTGATGATAAAACTGCTTCAGCTTCTTCTAAGACTGAAGCTATGAAGTCATCACTGTGAGAGGAAATCTTTTGAACAAGTTCTTCAAATCCTAGATAATTGCTCTCAAGCCACATCCATAAGGCCATAAATTTCATGCACAATAAAGGGTCTTTTCCCATTTCAATCATGCGACGAAATAGTGATTTTTGCTCAGCAGTTGCTGAAATGGCCATCTTTTTGGCTACTGTGTGTATTTTCTGTGGAGTCCGAAAGGGAAGCTGTGTGTTCTGTGTGGCATTTGAGATTGAAAATGGTGGTGTGGTTATATAATGATTGGAAGATTGTGATGGTTCAAGATTTCTTTACATGGAAAGGTTACCTTTCTGTGGCATTAACAGCATTGCGCTGTGTGTTTTTTGGTTGGACAGGTGCAATGTTCTGGGAAATCATTGAAAATATATAGTCATTATTTCTAGACGGAACTGAAAATATTTTCGGAAATAAACGCGTTGAAAATAGTATACAAAAAAATACGGCAAGAGAATGGTGTTATAGAATTATATATTGTAAACGGAGGCGTAAATGCAACAAGAAGGAACGATCAAACTTTTCTTCCCCTTGTTTCCGTCTCTGATTATATCTTAATTTGTTTAAATTTGTTAAGGCTCGAACTAGAAACCCTAATGATAATTACAAGAAACTTGTTTCATTCTATAACAAGTCTCGGTGATGCTTTGAGTCTGACATAATCATACTTTGCATATATGAAGAGAAGGAACTAAACCGTTCACAAGTAATGTTGATTCGTATTAGTTGTGACTGTAATCATATCATGCTAATCATACAAATATTATATAGACAAAATTCATGTCATCATATATACTCATAAATCGTGTTATATATCACGTCAAAAACTGACAACTCTATGTTATGAATCTATATTTAGAAACTAAACATTTGACCAATCTCCGGTTGGCATAGTGGTAAAGGGCACTAGTTTTACTTAAGCAAGGTCTGGGGTTCGAATC
>CANYCX012982434.1:0-11574 GCA_948193385.1 Breynia disticha f. nivosa
TTAATAAATAAAATTATCGCATATAATATAATTAATGCATTTTGTAAATTATTAAGGCTCTGTTTGTTCAGAGGAATTTATTTTCTGAGAAACTATTTTTCTAGTATTCTAACGTTTGTTACCAACAGAAAATAAGATTATAATTTAAAAATCAATAAAAAATAATAATTATTTTTAACATATTTTAAAGAAAATATTTCTCTTATTTAAAATATAAAATTATATTTTTTTATATTTTCAAATATTTGAGTATGAAATACTATAAAATATAATTCTGAAAAATAAGATTTTAAAATATGAAAAATATTTTTCACAGAAAATCAATTTCTGTCAAACAAACGGAAGGTAAGTGTCAAAAAAAATAATGAAGGTTCTTTCAGTCGAAAGTGAACTTGATTTTTTCCCCTTCTAGTTGCAATAAATTAAATTCTGATTATTGGTGAGAGTAAACTAAAGGATTGATTTTATATATTATTTTATTTTTATTATTTATTTACAAATTAGTTAGTTTTTAATTTTTTAATTTATTAATTTATAAATATATCTCCATTTTAGATTATTTTAGATTATACAAAATTGATATGAAATTTATATAAAACTAATATTTATTTTAAATTTTAAAAATTTTTCACAAAAATAAATCTTTATAAAATTCATAAAAATAAATATAAATTTATATATATTATACAAATTTATAAATAAAATTTACACAAAGTTTACATAAAATTTATTTTACTATTATATTAAAAATCTACTCCGTAGAAGATGTAATGAAAAATAAAAATACTTATCAGTAGAAATATTAAGCAATGGTATAATATAATTTTAAAAAGCCGTACAAAGTATTAACATTCCTTAATTAAAAGAGATAATTATTTTATTATCATCTTTTACATGTATAAATTTAATATTTTTTTAATATACCACTTTTTTAAATTTAACCTTCATATTTAAAAAATCACTCGCCATTACTCTTAAAAATTTTAATTAACTTTTACATTTGTTATAATTGAAAGTTGTATAATGAACCGTGTATTTATGAAAAAAAATCCCAAATTGATACTATGGTGGATGTTCGACACGTTTCTTTGAGCGAGATCCAGAAGTAGGGCTAATCACGGTACTATTTGAACCAAAAATTTCAAAATTTCCGTCCTATTCTAAATATTCAGGGTTTTTAAAAATCAAGATCATCATTCTGCAATCATAAATTTCTAGATTCATTTCGTCCCAAAGTTTCGGTACTAACGGGTCGAGATTTTGAGAATTTGGGTCGCACTACTCATCATTCATAAGTACTAAATTTCCTTAGGGTTTCAAAATAATTGGGTTTAAAATAAAATTATATTAACTCCTTTAAATATAATATTAATGTTTGCAAATAACAAATAAAATAATGACAATCATTTTTCAATTCAAACATAACAATCAAATAAAAAAATTCTTATGTACATATTATCAACGTTCACAAAATAAAAAAATATAATAAAAAATATTTTTACAATTCAAAACACATCCATCAAATAAAAAAATTCTTATGTTTGAAAAAATAGTTTTTTTTCATTCTTCATCCATTGAACCTGTAAAAATCAACAATAAAAATATCAATTCTTAATCGAGGTATATTGAAAAATCAATAAGATTCATTCTATAAATTTTTTTCATAATTATGATATCAATGAAAATTCTTTTGCTTTAAAGAATAAACTAATTCATCAATTATTATTGTTTTGTTTGAGCTCCTTGACCAATATTGACAATAAATAATCATCTTTGCTATAATGTAAGTCAATTAACTTCTAAATTTATCTAAATTTCTTCCTTAAATGCTAAATGTAGATTCAGAAGTTACAATTAAACCTTAAATTGTCAAAACATCTTTGACAACTTTAACCAAAATAGAAAATATCACTAAATTTATCTTCCACCAATTTAAAATATCAAATTCAATCCTGAATTTCTCCAGATACTCTTCCGAAGACCAATTCAGTTTATTTGAGGTAGTCACTTGCTTTGATTTTTCTATGTTTAGAAAGTAGTCATTTTCATTTCTCAACTTATTAATATCTTGTTAAATTTAAGATCGAGGAGTTTTTTCAGCTTCATTTATTTTTGTTTGTTCATAATTTTGTATTTTTTCGCCAACTCTTTCAAATTTTGACTTACCTTCTTTACTAACTCATCTGTTTCGTCCTCTCCAAAAAAAGTAAGTATAATTCACATTCAAACAATCTTTTTTATATCTCGAATCTAGTATTAATACTATGAAAAACATTATATTAGTTTTATTAATATACTACCAATTTTTGTTAAATTATTTTTTCGGTTCTTCGATTCGAACGGTTCGGTATAATTCGATATGGTTCCGTACAGTTTTTGGTACGATTATTCTTTAATATCCAAAACCATCCATATATAATTTTCATAATGGTTCGGTATGAAAAAAATCAAAGTCAACAGTTCAGTTCGATTTTTCTGTTTAGTTCGATCACAGGTCCGAGCTCAACCCTAGCCAAGAGGATGGTAATTGGGGACACACCTAACAACAAAGAACATCTTAAAAGAAACTTGGTTGGAGGTAAATAAGGAGAAGAACATCTCAAGAAGCCAAAAAATTTTCTTACTTGGTTGCATTTTTTATTTCTATTTTTTGAGAAGTTAAACATACTACTTCTCTCCTCTTATTCAAGAAAAATTACTTCCAACAAAACATAATTAAAATTGAACTTATTAATGAAGTTAAATCACTTTTACTATTTTAACATAAATTTATCTCGTAAAATATTTAATTAGTTATTTATGATATCAATATTATTTTATAAAAAAAATAATAAACAGTATATACTTTCTCAGGAAGTATAACTTCAAACAAATAATATTTATTATATTTTTTGAAAAATTAAATAAAAAAAATGCTCTTCTCGGGAAGTGGATTTCTAAGAGAGAAGAGGATAGCGTGTGACGGGCAGGAAAGAGAAAAAAAGCAGCCACTCATTTTTGCCCAGCAGGGTTTTATCTTCTTATATTAGATTAACTAATTATCCAATTAATTATCATTAGGTACATCCAAATACTTAACCCATTCACTTAATTCATCATAGGACATAGGTAGAGGTAACCAATGGTCTGATTGGTCGAATTAAAAGACAATTTTCAAACCAAACCGATCACTTATTGTAGACCAAACCACTCTTATCGGTGTATTTTGGTCGGGTTGTCAGGTTGAAAAAAATAAAAATTCCCATTTTTAAAGAAATTGAACAACAAAGTTAAGAAAATTTCAATGACGTGTGAAAATAACATAAATAAAAAAATATGCCATGTTGAAAAAAGACTTGGTTTGATACATTAAGTTCTTGAGCTTAATATGAAGTTGATGAGATGGCTACAAAGATTAGGTTTTATGAGAAGCCTAATGTGATTTCATGTTGAGATCGATCACAAATACCATCAATGTAAGTAAGGACAATAGGTGTAGTGAAGGTTACCTGTCTGTAATTACTCTGCACAACAACATCACATGGGTTCTGCTTGTTAGCTCTCCACAAAACCAATCCCGACTGTTCTTCTGTGGTGCATCATATATTATGCACACAACACAATGCTTGCATTTTTAAATTTCTATGGAAAGTCAGTTCTTTGCTCTAAACTGACGTGTCACATACAAAATTGCATTGCAGCTATGGTTTATGACAAACTTATGGCAGTATCACAAGTGCATATAAAACCTAGTGAAGTAATATTGAAATGATTTTCAAGTCTTCTGTACAAGTGGTTAGATCAAAGAAAGAAAGACAGAATGAGAACCCTACACTTTGATAAAAGGTACAGCCAATGAGAACAAATAATGCCTACATTATCACACACACTTTCTGATCTAAATGAGTAGGATTTTACCTGTTATGATGAAATCACTGCATCAAAATGCTATATTCATAAGCAAGTTAGATTGCGAGGTTTCGTCTCGTGGCTTCCATCTTCAATAACAAATCCTTAATATCAGCTTCCATCCTCATCTTCATACTGAAGTATTCTCTATGCGCTCTTTCCAATGCCTGGAACTCTTCCAATTTTTGTTTACGCATTTCCTCTGTCTCTACTAAATGTAACTTTCTAATTCTGCTTGCATACTCTTCTTCAATTTTTTCGTTTTTTGCTGCTGCAATCCGTTTCAGACCCTCTGCTTCCTTTCTTGCTTCATCAGCTCGCGACTGAAACATTTTAGCTTCAGCCTGCTTAATTCTCACAATGCTCTCCAGTTCATCAAAAACCGGTTCTTTGGGGGAACTTCTGGGAAGTTCAGATTCCAGAGGGCGTTTGTCGCTCAAGTCAGTGTGGAAAGTAGGAAGAAGACTGACTGGTTTTTCCAGTAAAGGAGACGCCTTCTCAGAATAGACAGATTTGAGCCAAGACGAATCTTGGCTAGGGCCAGATATCCCCACACTAGTCTTAACTGCTTGCTCCTTCCTGTTAAACACAGTTGTGTCGCCCAACTTCGGTGGATTGCTTTCTGCAATTACAAAGAATGTATAAGCTTGGAGCGCAGAAAGTGACCAACTATAAGCACACACAGAAAAAGAAAGACAACAAAAACCATAAATCACCACCATCTCAATTAGCTATTAATTGAGACACACCATTGTTTCACTAGTCTACCAACCACCTAAAGATACATCCATAACTACGCAACGCGAGCAAAATCATTACAGCAAAGCCAGTCAATGCTCCAACTTTTTATTTCGGCATACAACTCAATGCGAGTATGCGACTCAATGTAGTGGTTCACAATATACCAAAGAGAATTCACAGCTAAAAATGTTAGGAGGGAAAAAATTGGTAAATGTTAGGTGACAAATCAGAGCAAATAATGAAAAACAGCTTACCATTCAGGAAGCCCATCACGTGGTTATAAACCTCGGAAATATTAGAATTATTTGACAGTTTCAACAGCATCATATCAGCAATTTCATGCAAGCTTCTTCCTCTTATATCATTACTGGCACTAAAAATTCTCTTCACGTATTCAAGCTCTTTGGAGAATGTTTCCACTGTCCAATCCTTGGCAAAGTTTTGGAAAACCTCCTTAACAAAACCAAACATCTCGGAGGGATGATCGCAGGCAACACAGTGGAACTGCATCTCAGTGGGCCCTTGAGCTCCAGTTGCACTCCTTCCGTTTCTGATATAAGATTTCCGTAATGCACAATCCGCATGGCACCAATGGAGGCAAACATCACATCCAACCCAACTACATGTATTAGAGGCCATGTCGAACTTTGAACACACAAGGCACATGCATGAACTGCAAAAGCCATTCTTCTTCACACAGACTTTACAATCACATTCATCCACAGGCAAGAGATTCCTACAAGTAAGATTTCTACATCTCAAATTCAGGAAAACCTCAGCCAAATCTGAAGACGCTATACCATTATCTACTCGAAGATACTCAGGAAGACCCGTCCTTAAGGCAACCAAAATTTCCAGCTGAATCCGGTGCGATTTCAATAGCATGTCCATTGTCAAATCCGATCTGTTCTGCAATGCGGCTTTGAATGCACTCAGCTGTCCCTGCTTATGAACATTTAACATGACCTCTTGAATACTTTCCTTTAAACATGCTGCAGATTGTGCTGTCATTTCATGGAATTTCCTAGCCATCACATGAACAGGTTCAGAAACTATTCTGCTGATGATAGTCTCAACAAATTCAGCCCCGCCGATTACAAATTGTTCTTGCTCCTTAAGGCTACTGCTTTTATGCATGCTGCAGCCATGCCTGTCCCTCATTGATCTCTTCTTTTCGAAGCTATAATTTGAACCCATATCATGAGAACCAACACTTTGAGAGGGAGATCTTGTATCATCATGGTTTCTTGCTTGTCCACCTGACAACTGTTTATGGAAACTCAACTGCCTTTCCAGCCCATTTGCCATCTTAGAGCTTCCTTGCAAGGCTTGACCATTTGGCATACCACGCGATGCTTGTGACTGATGATGTGACCCGTTTTCATTCATCAGAATTCTCTGATACAGGGGAATATCTTTAGGCTTAGAATCACTTGGACCCTGGCCAAGCCAATTTCCTTGCTCAAGACCCTGAAATATGGGGCGGCTATGAACAGATTGTTCAAAATTGTCCATGTCCATAGAATTCTGTGTAAGAGAACAGCTTGGATTGTGAAAAAATGACTGAGAACCTGAAAATGACATAGATGCAGTAAACCCATCAGAATTAGTACGAAATGTGCTGAATGAATGAACGCTTCTACCCTGGCTTGGGGAACTAGGAGCCTGGGCAGCATCTCTGCTAGCACCTATTGGTAACAAAACATTTGGTAAGCTAAGCGACAGATCCAGAGGCTCCAACACCAGCTTTTCTTCTTTCTGCTTGCTGGCACCAGATATCTCCGGTTTCTCCTCCCTTCTAACAGGAGAACTAGTAAACAAATCGAATCCTCTAGTGCTTGGTCCTTCCATATCATCTTCCACAACTCTGTAAGTAGCAGAATCCTTAGCTTCTCTTTCCATCCAAATTCCATTTTCTGCAGAATTAGTAACCAGGATCGGAGAAGCGGCTACACTCTTGCCCTTATCCTTCAAGCTAAGGCTCAAACTCTCTGTTACCATATCTGTAGTCATTTCTGCTTGTCTGTTCTCCTCGGCAAATTCATTGGTTGTATCTTGGATTCCAGCCTCATCAGCTTTCATCTCAAGATCAATACCCTTCTGCATTCTAATCTCGTCATCAGGAGTTGATTTCTCACTTACTGTATCTTCACTTCCCTCATCCTCGCTTTCTTTCTCCATCAAACTCGCTCCTTCCTTGTTCTCTCCAGCACCACTACCCATAGTCGCAATGTCATCAGTACTGTTCTTCCCATTATTAGTCCAGTCATCTTCATGGCTTTTCACGATAGGAACTTCCATCGTCACCTCTTCCATTTTTGGTAAACTAGCACCATTATCAACACCATCTTCACGATCCTTAACTTTACTTTCCCTCTTTACAATTGAATGATCAGCATCTAATTCAGTATCATCGGGATTTTTCTCCCCATTATCATTTTTCTCAACCTTGGCAACTCGTTGAGCTGATTCAGGTTCTGGTTCAAGTTCCCCTTCTTCCATTTCACTACTACTATTACCAGTCCCAACACTCTTCTTCTCCACCTCCACACATTTCACCTCCACTTCCACACTCTTCACCTCCACTTCACCTTTCTTTGCCACCTCCACACTCTTCGACTGCTCGCCCTCCGAATCCTTCGACCATGTAGGAGAAGACCTCGACTTTGAATTCGATGATTTCACTTTCCCCTCCTCCTTACCTCGACCAGCCCTACTCTGCTCACTCCCGGAGTCCCTCGACCATGAAGGCGATTTAACCTCCCGTAAACCCTTAGGCGACGCTCTACCCGCCGCTAAACCACTAGTTCTTTCCTCATTCCCACCGCGACTTCCTCTACTACCACTCTCCTCAAACTCTTTACTCCCAAATCTCCGCCACGAAGAAACACTCCCTTCTCTCCGGCTCCTATCCCTCTCCGACCTAAACCCTTTCGGAAACTCTCTCCGCGGCCCACAAAAACTCTCTGACCGATGCATACTCCGGTCATTCCCTACACTCCCACCACCATTATAACCTTCTCTGTTACTACCACCATACCTATCAAACCCTACAGACACCTTTCTCCGATCAAAATTTTCGAAATCATGATCCGATCTTTTACGAACCATCCTAGAACTATCTCTTACATCGTCATCATTAGATCGATCCCGATCATATCGACTTGACGAAGAAGACGTCGAATTTAAACCTTTCCGCCCAGTTTCGGACGATTTGTAATAAAAACCGCGCGATGAGGATCGACTCAAGCTCGAATCTTTCTTATCGCCATAGGAATCAAGATCGTCACTCGATCTTAACCGCTTCATTATTATCGAAACCAATAACAACAACGACAGCAACAATAATACAAATTACAGCCAAATATAACCCTTGAAACATAAAATACAATAAATAAACAAAGCGGACGAAAGGATTGAGGCTTTGGCAGATCAAAAGCTTAGATAGAAACGTTAGGGTTACGGAGACAGATGAAAGAGGCCATGGGTAATGTGAAAATTACGAAAACTGCCACGGGAAGTTTGGATCGGAAAAGACAAGAGTGACGGTGGATGAGTGGATGATGGAGAGGGTAAGGAAGAAGGGGGGATTGATGGGAGAAAGGGAGGGTTAAGGGTAAAATGGGAAAGAAAAAGAAAGTGGGGGGCATGGATTGAATGGGTGTTCATAAATTTGTCACAGACAAGTCAACGCATGCAATTTAATAAGTATAATGGGAAGAGAGAGGGGTTGAGACGTAACTCTTACACTCTGTTTGGTATAACACAAATTTCATAATTATTGTGGAATTTATTTGTAATTTTAAATTTTATTGTTCGATTTATTTTTAAAAAAATTAAAATTTTAGATTTAAAATGATGAATTTAAAAATTGAAATAAAAATAGTCTGATTTATAATTCTAAATTCAAGATAAATAGTTATTTATAAAATTAATTTTTATTTTTTATTCTCATCTTTATTTTATAAGGACATTTTAGTTATAACTTATAAATAATTCTACATACAAAATAAAAATCTCATTTAGAAATTACAGAATTGATTTGTTATACCAAACAGTTAAATTAGATTTACAAGTTTAATTTTTTATGAATTTGATTTGATTTCATTTACAAATCAAATCAAATTCATTTTCATTTTATGTCAAACATATCTTAATTTACACTCGTTTCTTTCTTTCAACCTCTCTTTTCTCACTAATCCCTCCTCCTGGAAATAAATTTGGAATGTTTTATTTTAATGTTCAAAGTTTGGTTAAATCGATCGAATTAATTTAAACGAAAAGTTTGATTTGATTTTAAAAAATTTAAAATTTATATAGTTCAGTTGAATAATAAATAACAATTAATATAATTATTAAAAAAAATTTGAAAAATAAAAAATTCAAAACTACATTTTAAAAAATCTGACTAATTCAGTCGGTTAATTGAACCTAATTGATAAAAAATTAATTCAATTAAGCAAAAAAAAATAAGCTTGGTTAATATTTGTAAAAGAGTTCGAAAAATAGTTAATTCAAACAAAGCCGTTAAATCAAATATTTATTTAAAACTTATATAAAAAATATAATTTCACTAAACCATATGAATTAATATAAATCGATGAACATCCAATCTTAGAAAAATAATTAAAAGATTTTATACTTATTTTAAATGTGATTCTAAAAAATAATCCATTATTTTTGCTAAAATATATTAACTATAAATTGTCACGGTTATGCATATATTGAATTGAAGTACAAATTTCAAAATATACAAAATTTCAATGAGCTTATTGTGACAAAATAAAATTCCAGGACTATTTTTATATTTCTAAAAACATTCAGTGCCCATAATAAAATTAAGCCGTTTTAATGTCTTACAAAGAGAAAAAAAAAACACTATTTTTAACGTTAAAATCAATCTGTCAT
The DNA here is from genome assembly GCA_948193385.1 of Breynia disticha f. nivosa. Classification (NCBI taxonomy): domain Eukaryota; kingdom Viridiplantae; phylum Streptophyta; class Magnoliopsida; order Malpighiales; family Phyllanthaceae; genus Breynia; species Breynia disticha. Next base: position 9,538 of record CANYCX012982434.1, read on the forward strand.
GTCGGGTTTCTGAGGATAGCAGTCTGCATCTCTTCTGAATTTAAGCCACGCGCCTATATAAAACACTCGCTTCAACCAATCTACACGTGTCAATCTCTGCTTCATTCAGCAATCTTGCAAGCTTGAGAAAGCGAGTTCAAGGCTTTGTATACACGCAAGAGTAATGAAGAAAAGGCTGATACGTTTGACTAAGGCAGCAACTTTTTGACGTCAGAAGGATTTAATTTTAGCTTTTGACCCTTGGTAAAGTTTAATTTAAATTGTGATGACGTGGAGATTTAGGATCCGTCGGATTAAAGTTTGATTACAAGAGGATACGTGCAAGTTGTCGTTGTTGGTGTAGAAGTAAGACCTAGGCAAAGAAGATTCAGAGAATTTGGGCCCACTTGCATTAAAAAATAAAATAAAGAAAGAAAAATTAGCAAAATTGTTGTAAAAGAGAGAATAATAATGGTATTTATTTTAGGTTAAAAAGTTATGCGGTTCTTAAGTAATACTACGAATAATTTTTCGTTCCTCGAGTTTCTAATATTAGTTTTACTGGTCCCCCACAGATTAAAAATTTACCACCGTTAATCGCTCCGTTAAATTAATCTAACGGATTAACAAATAAATAATTTACCGGTCCCTCTAATTTTTTTTTCTTAATTTACCGGTCCCTCTTTAATACACACGTGGTAGGGGCAAAAATGACATTTCAACATTTCTGTTAGCTTAATTTAACAGAAGGATTAACGGTGGTGAATTCTAAATCTGTGTGGGACCTGTAAAACTAATATTAGAAACTCGGGGACCGGAAAATTATTCGTGGTATTACTTGGGGACCGCATAGCTTTTAACCCTTCATTTTATTGAGTATAACCTTATTTATAGTAGAGAAATTATATAGAGATAAAAACTATAAAGAGATAACTATTTTATAAAGATAGAGACAGAATTATAATAGAAATAGGAATAAAGTAAGACATTTAAATTCTAATATTATCATAACACTCTCCCTTAGATGTCTAAAAAAATATGTACTTTAATATTGTCTAGTTAAAAACTTTGCTAAGAAAAACTCGGTGGGATAACAACTTAGCTAAGAGAAAAAGAGTACAGTATATAAAGTTCTCCTCTTATGCATACAAGATTTCTATCAAATATTCTTGAGTCATCGCATGTCAATCTTGTGAACTAATTTCTCAAAAGTGGTGGTAAGAAGTAACTTTGTCAATAAATTTGTTGGATTGTCAATGCAATAAATTTAGAGAGCATCTACAAATCTTTGCTTCTGAAGATCATGTGTAAAAAGAATTTTGAAGAAATATGTTTGGTTCTATCTCCTTTGATGTATTATCTCTTCATAAAAGTTGTTAGATCTGTAAAGCATCGATTCTTATCGAGAAATAATTTGACATGAAAGAAATAACCTGTAAATATCTTTAATCCCAGTTTTCTAAAACTTAAAAAGAACAACGGCACAAATTTACAATATCTAATCCACTTAAAAAATACTAAATGTCTTTTGTGAGATAAGAATTCAAATATGTAAATTCATTACATATGTCACACAATAGTAGAATAAAAAATCAAATGATGTGATTTGCATTTGCATTGGAGTCGCATTCATACATAACATATAAATTATGCGTAATTAATAAGTTATGAATACGACTGAATAAACATCTACGATTAAATCGATGAAAATTCATTAAGCTTGATATGCTTAATACCCTGAGAAAATAATGAGATAAAGAGATAAAATGAGTAGACATAATAGGTTAGAGGAGAATCATATTCCCTAAGGAGTATGAATTTTCCCTACTGAGCTTTCTTGCTCACTAGGATGATTTGTTTAAAATCTGCAGGACGTTGAAAGCTACAAGTGGACCAGAATTGCAGTGATCTAGCACCAGACTTGCTACTGTCAGAGGTAGAGCTCTATTATTCTGTTTGTGTAATGTTTTCAAGTTGAGGATTTGAACATATTTGAATTATGTAATATTTTGAGTTTGGATTTGATTTCAAACTTATTATTTGCTTCCGCTGAATTCT
>CANYCX012982659.1:0-23009 GCA_948193385.1 Breynia disticha f. nivosa
GAGCAAAGCTGTGTGGACTATACTTGCCTTGCCATTTCTAATTTGGTGATGTAATATTAGAGCAGTTAATTCTTATTAGACGTGACATAATCTTATCGTGTTATTTTCTATCAAATGTCATTATTTGTGGCATAAACATTACAAAAATTGAATTCGTATTATTTGTATCGTGTCATAAACATAAACTCACAAATCGTGTTATCGTGTCAAAAATTGATAACTATGTAATATGCAATTCATCACAAAGTGACAATTAGATGTGAACGTGGTAGGAAGCATGGGAAAGCTACATGTAATTGCGAGACCGATACGAACACAAATTACGTCAAAATTATAATGCCGTAAAGATCTAGAAGATGAAACGGACTAAGAGATATATACATTGCAAAAATTGAATTTACAAAGACTGCATCTAGAAAAACACAGCTGTATATTATAGTTCTGCACATTTAGGATACAATTACAGCGATCAATCTCTTCATTGACAAAGTTAAACAATTACCTTGAAGCACAAGCAACAGAATCGGCACGGTGTCTCTGTACGTCAGTCATCATCAGATAGATGAACTATGTCAGCGGTAGACAGTGGATCTCGTCGAGGAATATTTTGCGACGGTGCCAGTGAATACGAGTTAGAAGCTACCTCCATTAGTCGTTGGCAATTGCTTGGCGGATTTCCACTTCTGTTTGCTAGGTTATCCAGTTCCATGAGCCACTCATCAAGTAGAGATAAAGATGAAATGCTTGGTTCAGGCTGATGAGCTCTGTTGTGGAAACCAGACGGGTTTATGGATGGTTGAGATGATGATGGGAGGTGGGAAAACGAAGGAGAAGTTGAAATATCAACAACACTTTGTGTTAGTGATCTCAATGGTGGCAACAATTGTGGCATTGGAGCTCGATATGGACTTCCAAAACAGAGATTGCCAGGATACATCAAGCTAAGTTGAGGTGGTCTATGAACTACAGGAGGCCTTGGCATCGTATTTTGAGCTGCAAGCTGCGCGACCTGCTGCACGTAATGTTGTGGGAGGCTGGGGGAAGATTCTGTGACAGAATTATAGCAGAATACAGGAGGCCTTGGCGTCGTATTTTGAGCTGCAAGCTGCGCGACCTGCTGCACGTAATGTTGTGGGAGGCTGGAGGAAGATTCTGTGACAGAATTATAGCAGAAAATCAGTACAGAAATAAGCACATAACAGAGTTTCCCACTCAGATTATTCAGGACCGACGACACATCGAAAAATTCCAATCTCTTTTTTTGCTCTTACCTTGCGGTTTACTAGGTGGAGTGAGATTTTTGGCATCCTTATATCTGAAAATCTTGGCCAGAATATTGTTCATGTGCACTATTTGGTGATTTGCATCCAGTTCCTTTACCTTCAGAAGAAATTCAGATTCGTTTTGCTGAAGTTTAGTATCATACTTTCGACGAATCTCAGCTATTTCCATTTCACACTCAGAATTGAGTCGTTGTTTCTGCAATAAAAAATTTCTTTTTACATATATTTACATAATTCATTTTAGGATGTAAGATAATCAATTTAGAGAAACAAACCTCCTGTTCATGCATAAGGATCGCTTGACTTTTCTCTTTCGTTATTCTCTCCAATTCATTTTCGAGTGGGTCATGAGATGACTGTGGAAGCATTTGCACAGATGGTGTAACTTGGTAAAGATAATTCGCCACTGTCGGAGGAATTGGTGTTGCAGTTGTAACTGAAACATGCCTCTCACTGCGGGGCCTTGGAATTTGAACAGGATGCTGGAAAGAACACGTTGTATGCTGGAGGCCCTGCTGCATGTAATGTTGAGGCGGAGTACCAACTACAGGAGGCCTTGGCATCGTATTTTGAGCTGCAAGCAGCGCGAGCAGCTCCATGTAATGTCGAGGAGGAGTACCAACTACAGGAGGCATTGGCGTCGTATTTTGAGCTGCAAGCTGCGCAACCAGCTGCACGTAATGTTGTGGGAGGCTGGAGGACGACTCTGTGACAGAATTATAGCAGAAAATCAATACAGACAAAGAGTGTAGTATAGGCAAGTATTGCATGTTTACAATCATATCACAAATCAGCACATAAAGGAGCTTCCCACCCAGAGCGTTCGGAGCCCACGGCACTTTCCTAAACCTTCCAAGTTCTTTTTATTTTGTTCTTACCTGGCTGTGTACTGGGTGGAGTGAGATTTTTGGCATCCTTAAATCTGAAAATCTTGGCCAGAATATTGTTCATGTGTACTATTTGGTGATTTGCATCTAGTTCTTTTGCCTTCAGAAGAACTTCAGATTCATTTTCCTGAAGTTTAGCATCATACTTCCGCCGAATCTCAGCTATTTCCTTCTCACACTCAGAACTGAGTCGTTGTTTCTGCCATAAAAAAAATTGTTTTTAACATATAAATTATTTACATAATTCATTTTAGGATATAAGATAATGACTAAAGAAACAAACCGCTTGTTCATGCATAAGGATGGCTTGATTTTTCTCTTTTGTTATTCTCTCCGATTCATTTTCGAGTGGGTCATTAGAAGATTGTGGAAACATTTGCACAGATGGTGTAGCTTGGTAAGGATAATTCACGACCGTCAGAGGAATTGTTGTTGCAGTTGTAACTGACGCATGCCTCTCAGTTCCAGGCCCTGGAATTTGAACAGGTTGCTGAAAAGAACACGTTGTATGCTGCGCATCAGCCTGAAGTGAATGTTCCACTTGATTATCCACCAATTCTGCGGGAGACTGGTCTGAGTTGTTAGTCACATGACCTTCAAAGCTTGTTTGTGTACCGCCATTGGTACGATCAAAGTCATCTTGTGGGTGAGAGTTTGCAGCCTCCACTGGTCTCGAAGCATTCTGATTTCCACTTTGCGTAGCAGATGCAAATTCAGCATCTGGCGGAGCAGCTCCAGTAAAATTATGCGAAGCAACAGCACAAGTCAAATTCCTCTCTCCACCACTGCTACCATTACCATCCTCGGTTCTTTTACCAGAAGCTGATACTAATTCTGGGGCATTTGACAATTCTTGCTCAACCTCATTGCCATTGCCCTCTCCTCGCCATGCAGCAGCGTCATGCTTGTTCTGATTATTGACTTCTGAAGATGTATCTGAGGAATGAGAATTTTGGTCATCCTGAGTCCTAACAGGTGAATCATGTCCATTGTGCTTACCACTTTCACTGCTCTTTGCTACTTCGCAAGAGGCGGGTTCAGGTAGTCTCTCTCCACTTTGCGAGTCCTCATGTACGGTTTCATTTGCAGGATATTGCCCAATATCGTGAAAATCAACATCTGGCTCGACAACTGTCACATTGTCAAGGGCTGCATCTTCAATGTTTTCTCCAGGCGGGCTTGATTTACCATGTATGGATGATATAGCTTCACCAGATGGAGAAGAACATGAAGAGGCTGGATTATCCGAGCACCCAGTGGAACCAACATCATGCTTCAATATTGCAGATTCTTCGAGATTTAGTCCTCTAAGTGAATGTTTATTTTGGGTAATCTCCAAGCCATCTACTGAACCAACTGCCTTGGCTTGTCTTGATACAGGCTTATTTATCAATTCCTTCCGAGCCCATGATTTTACTTCGTCAACCCAATTATCTTCCTTCTCTTGCAATTTCTTCCGGGAAACCAAATGTCCTTGCTCAAGATTTCTGCGTTGCTTCTCCATTTGCAATTCCAAATCTCTAAGCTTCTTGTCATATTCATTATCCAGCCACTCACGTTTATTTGCTGCAGTTAAACAATTACCATACACATGACGATTAACAATTGTTTCAGTTTGCTTCCATTGCCCAAGACGCAATGTCTCTGCCTTGTGTTGCCGATTTAGCTTCTGCATTTCTTCCTCTTGCTTCTTCAAAAGCTTTTTCTTTTTTTTATCAAATTTCTTCTTCACATCAGCAATACTCTTTGAAACATCTTTCCATGCCAAGCGCAACTGAGAGAGAATCTTTTCATCAGAAATTTCTCGACCAGCTGTCAGGCCCCCAACTGTTACACATGGGTTCTCACGGTTCGACTTCAACAATTGTAAATGATATGCAGTAAAATCTTGAGATTCAGATGCAGCTTTAGAAGAGTAAAAGCGTAAAAACACTCTCCTAAGACATCGTAACATAGAATAAGCACGTCCTGCCTCTCCTTTTCGGCACCGGAACTTTAAATGCTTCTTTGCAAGAGCAATTGATTCTTTATGATGAAGCTTGTACTTCAACACAGAAGCTGCAATCCAGCACTGAAAACATAACAGAAAAACAAAACAGAAAATACTAGAAGTTAAAAATTATTCGATGGGCCGAAAATTTTGAAGTGCCACAATTATTGAAATTTCACCTAGATATTTGATTGGGTTTTCATTTTAATGAACTGAGATCTAGACAGTGAATTCAATATTTTTTCTTCATTTTTGCTGTATGGTCCATCGTTATAAATATGAACACTGTCCAAGATCGTTTTTTTTTTGTAAATATAACTTCTTACTTATGATCTCTACAAACTGAAAAATTGTCTCACCTACCTATCTATATATGTTAATTTTCCAACATCTATATGTCAATTGTACATTGTTTTCACCATGCACACATCATCATCATCATAATATCTCTTTCTCCACTAACTAATCCACCTCCATCAATTAATGAAGGACGCAAAAGTTGCTACATAATGTTTGCAGAAGAGAAATTAGACTTGTTTCTTTCTTCATAGAGGCAACAGATCCTATTTGTGTCATTATACAGGGGAAAAACTCCATATCAAGCAACATTTTTTATCTCATAAGGAATTGATAGAGCTTCTACAATTTGTCAAATCATACGAGAAGATAAGCAGACATGAAACCATAATGAAGTCAGAAAAATAAGAGAGGCAATGATGAAAGCAATTCAGAAAACGGATAATCTCTCATTCTTTGCGACCAACAAAATATTAGTTAAATATTCATTATAGTTGACACAACACAAGAAAACACAATCGTACAGATAAAGAACACATCTCTAACCCGAGACATAAAAATTCGAATCTAAATAAGATAATCATTCCTTGGAATAATGCAAAACACAGACAGAGGTTTCATTATTAATCGAAAAGGCTAGTAACCTAAAAAACTTATAAATATATCACTGAAGACCAAGAAAAGCTCCATAAAAAGATAAATAATCAACCAACAGGAACAGATGAAGAAAAGTTGACTCTAACCAGAGAAATCAAAAACGCATGCAATGTGGTTTTTGAATCTCTGTTGATTTGATGATTATTCATAACATATTCCAAATAGCTATCAGCTAAACCCTTGACATTCTCCTGCAATGACAATAATAAGAACAAAGCTATAGTAAATAAGCATATAAATATAGACTTTTATGAGATCTTATTTTCTATATCCATAATCAAAAGTTCGAGTCAAGAATAAAAGTATAATAAGAAACATATGAACATTTTCTACCCACTAAATGCAAAAGCCACCAAACATGCTTTCCTGAATTGAAAATCAAATTTTGAACATAAAAGTCTGCAGCGAACAGACAAATTTGAGTCAAAACAAATTGCTAGAGAAAAAAAAAGTTTGACACATACCGGGAGTTTTAGAATTTCACAAAGTTTTTTCAACTGGGGCTTCAACTTACAATGGAGATTCTTTTGCAAATCTGTACGGTTTTCTCCTTCATTTACTCCACCCATAACTGGCATTTCAGATTCTTCACTATTCAACTTCAAATTCACATTATCTGCAAAAAGTACAGAACTTTTTATATATTAATGCATAAAACTAGAAAGAACTAATTTTTTTCACTTTCATCGATGCGCAGCCTTTAAAAACAGGATTCAAAAAAAAATCTAAAAACAAACAAATATTAACAAGCAAACTTGGCAGTATTTAGTTAGCAGGATTTTCTAAAAATTTTCCAAATTTTTTTCACATCAAACACATAAAACAGAAATTAGACAGGAGTTTTCGAAACTACCTCTCTTTTGTTTCTTAAGACTCTTTTGTTCCTCAAATTGCTTACTCTGTTTGAAATCATTCAAAGATCTTTTGATATTCTTCTGATGTAGAACTGCTGAAGAATGAGAATTAGGAGAACCCATGTGGTTTAAACTCGGGAAAGAGGATTATTCTGAAGAGAATTGGAAGAGAGAGTTGAGGAAACAAGTTGAGGGTGTGTGTGAGAAATGGTGTTGGGAGAGAAAATGCATTGATTGAGAAGAGAGAAAGAGGCAATGGAAGTTAAACTTAGTGCGCAAGTTTGTGAAGTGTTGAAGACAGAGAGGAGAAGAAGGGGAAGAGGATTTGTTGTATTTATATGCATGTTATTGGAAAATTTATGTAATGAAAGGCTGTTTTCTGTACTTTATTGCATTTGGAAACTTTACTAATTAAGGTGATGGTCCCCCGGGTTTGAAAATGCAATTTTTATGATTAAACGAAGACAATAAATTGTCATTATTAAATACGGTGAAAATAAATACGAATTTTTTATTTGCTCAATGAAAAGTAATTTTTATTCTATGTAATTTATATAGTTTTGATAAAATAAATAGAGTCTTCAATTAGCACATTCTAAGGGTGACCGTTTAACCGACCTGACACAATCCGTAATTAAGCAAATTCAGGTCGAGCATAAACGGGTTCGTATCATTAACGAGTTAACCCGTATAACCTGTTTTATAAAAGGGTCGGGTTCGGGTTGAGGTTAAACAAGTTCAAGCCATAAACAGATTAACTCATTTAATCCATCAAAATTCTGAGTAATAAAAGGATTGAAGCAGAACCTGTATCGACTAGGTGTGGCGGATAAGCGGGTGATGGTCCTCCAATTCTAACTTGTGAACGCTTGTAAACATACAAATTTGGAACAACCTACAAATGTGAACGTATGTGAACTTACAAATCTTGCTATTTTCAATAATATATGAACTTATAAATGTCAGCGTACATAAACTTATATATCTGGTTATTTTCACAATGTATAATGTCTCAAGTTGGTTAATTTTACAATTGAGTAGTTTTGGACATATTCACAATGTTAATTTTACAATTGAGTGGTTTTGGACATATGTGCATTCTCCAGTTTTTCCTCTCATATTTGTGACAATCTTTTTTGAAGTCGAACGTTTCAACATTATTTACACGACAATTTGTTTATTTGCACTTATAAATAAGCATCTATTAATGGTACATAAGAAAAATGATAAAGAGTAATCTTTATTAATAGATGTTATTATCAAGAGAATTTTAAAAAAGATACGAGATAAAAATAAAATAAGATATACAAAATTAAAACACATCAGTCAATAAATTTCATACTTCATGTACTAACATAAATGCAAAACAAAATCATTCATTACGACTATTTCTTCTTTTACTGTGTGAAACAAAAAAAAAATCAACTAAACCATACCAAATGTAAAAGATAATTTCCTAAGATTTTGTGCCAAATTTACCTATAGATGACATTTTCTCTCTTTATTAATTGAAATTATTTAATTTCTATAATATAATTAATCATGACATATTATATATTTTATCATTCTACACAGTGAAAAGTTTTCACCGTCAGCACAGTTAACTGACAAGACAATCTAAATGGTAAAACCGAACAGAATTAGCAATCAGTTCCCTGTTCCGACCAGCCGATCCAATCTGATTTTAATAACAGTGCATCTAAATCAAATGGGATAGGCTGATCAACAGAGAAACTAAATGTAAAAACAATGCAATTCAGAAGATCTAAAATCTAAACTACAATGCCAGAAGATGGAGGTCGACAAGAATGTACAGGCTAAAAAATGAATTTACACGACTGTATCTAGAAATGTACAGCTAACTATTCTACTTTTTAAAAATTAAATGACAAGAGTTACAACTGTTATTTTCCAATGACCTTTTGGAAAGCAAGCAACAAAACTTGTATGGGGGGTGAGAGATTAGATGCCTCACTGTACATCATTCATCATCAGATAAATAAATAGGAGCAAATGAATTTCCCTGCGCAACGTTTTGGGACGGCGCTGGTGAATTTGAACCCGAACCTGTATCGATTGGGTGCGGGGAATAGCCGGGTGGGATCGCCTTTCTGCTTGCTTGGTCCTCCATATCCACGAGCAGGGCAACAGCAGACAGAGATGAAGCAACAGGGAAAAGACCTGGACCGGCAGGTGGAAGGACCCTGCTAAAGGAACTAGATAGGCTGACGGACGGCCGGGATGGTGAAGGAAGCTGGGAAAGTAAAGTTGTGAGCGGATTGTTAGAAGCCGCCACTTGACCTGGCAATGGGCATGTAGGGTAGGAAATACCAAGTCTGGCTCTTTGCGCCGGTGGTCTCGATGGTTGCGACAGCAGCGGTGCCGAAGGTTGATATTCACTGCCAACTTGGAGATTACCAGTTGGAAATATGGAACTTACTTGAGTTTGTCCACCAACTACAGGTGACCTCAGCGCAACATTCTGTGCTGATCCATGCATTAAGCTGGAGAACACCTCTGCTACATAATAATGACAAAAATTAGTAGTGAAGAACAGTGAAATCATAAGCGATTCCATTGCATATAGGTTGGGACCAACAAAATTCTTTAAAGCTTTCTACTGTTATTTAGATCATACCTTGTTGTGTACCAGGTGAAGTGGAAGGTCTAACATCCATACATTTAGATCTAAAAGCTTCGGCCAAAATCTTGTTCATGTATACTATATGCTGATTTTCATCCAGTTCTTTTTTCTTCTGTAGGAATTCGGATTCAGCTTGCTGAAGTTTAACATCATATTTTGCATCAATCTCAGCAATTGCCTTCTCTATTTCCTTCTCGCAATCAGATTTGAGCTGTAATTTCTGCAATGAAAGAAAGGCTATTTACATACACATCCTAAAAAGGATTCTTGTAAGGATACAAGAAAATTAATTATGAGACACTAACCGTCTTCTCGTGCATAGTGATGGTTTGGTTGGTCTCTTTTATTATTCTGTCCAGTTCATTCTGGAGTGGATCTTGAGATAATTGCAGAGGCATCCGCATAGGGGCTGTAGCTTGTAATAGAGAATTAACCGCTGGTGGAGGAATTGGCACTGGAACTATATCTGGAACATGCATCCGAGATCCAGTAACTGGAATTTCGAAAGGCTGCTGAGAAGATTGTGCTGCATGCTGCACATCTGAATGTGAAAGTTCCGCTTGATTATCTACTAACTGTACAGAGGGTTGGCCATTGTTGTTAGTTTCATGACCTTCAAGGCTAATTTGGGTATCACCAATGACATGATTAGATGCATCTTGTGGATGAGAGTCTGCAGCCTCAACCTGTCCTATCGCATTCTGATCTCTGCTTTGCACTGCTACATTTTCCAACCCAGAGACCGTGGTTGGAGATGCCACATCCCTCTCCCTATCATTGCTATCATCCTCGGTTCTTTCACCAGAAGCTGATCCTAATCTTGATGTGTCCGGTACATCTTGCTCAACTTCATTGCTATGTGAAGGCATCAGAATAGAGGCTTCTTTGTCACCTCTACCAGTGTCAACGCCCTCTCCTAGCCCAACAGCAGTTTCACTGCATAGAGGATTTGTACGAGTTCGATTTTCCAAGCTTTCAGTGGAACCAACATCATGATCTACGAAGATAGGTGTGCCAAGATTTTGTCCATCATTGGAACCAATAGCCTCAACAGCTTTCAGTGCAACTGGTTTGTCAAATTTTTTCTCCTTAGACGAAGATTCACTCACATTAAAAACATCAAGAGGACCACTTGCAAGACTTTGTTTCAGACTAGAAATTTCAGGACTTTCATCTAGATCTTCGCCATTTGAGACTGACTTTGCCTTGTGTGCAGTCTGATCATTTGCGCTAACATCTGAAAGTTTCAAGCTATCATGATTTATGACTGTTTCCCTTGATGCGGGTTTATTGATCAATTCAACTTGAGCCCAGGATTTCAGTCCATCCACCCAATGATCTTCCCTCTCTTGCAATTTGTTCACGGCAGCTAGATGCCCTTCTTCAAGATTTTTGCGGTTCATCTCCATCTGACTGTTTAATTCTGCAAACATCTTGTCATATTTTGAATCCAGCGACACACGTTTGGCTCCCCCAATTGGACTATTACCAAATAACTTAAGAATAAAAGCTGCTTCAGTTCTTTTTTTTCTCTCAAGAAGTTTCCTCTCATCCTCGTACTGTTCATTTAAATTCTGAATTTCTTCCAGTTGCTTTTGCAAAAGCTTTTTCTTTTTCTTATGGAATTTCTTCTTAACATCAGCTATACTAGTCATGACGTCTTTTTGTGCTAAGCCCAGCTGTGAAAGCTCATGATCATCAGAAAATTCTTGACCAGATGTCAGATCCCCAACCATTGCACGCATACTTTCTGGGTTGGAACGCAATAAATCTGCAGTAAAACCTTGAGATGTAGATGCAGCTTTTGTAGAATTACAGTGCAAGAACACTCTCTGCAGACATCGCAACATAGAATAAACATATTCCACCTCTTCTTTTCGGCATCCAAAATTCAAATGTTTTTTGGCAAGAGAAAGGGATTCATTGTGATCAAGTTTGTGCTTCAGCAAAGAAGCAGCAGTCCAGCACTGAAATTGGAACAGCAAAACAGAAATTGTAGGCGGTTAAAATCACTTTATCCAAAAAATTTGAAATAATAGTTTTATGTGCGACATTTTGAGAAGCAGTATTAATGCCTTGTGAGATCAAATTGTACATCCTGGTCAAAACAAAATGAAGGAACATTTCTAGTAACAAATATGGCAAAAAAGTAAGCACAAGTATAAAAGATTTCTTTAAGTTAACCACTTTATTCATTCCATAAATTATGAAACTCGAAATTTTGGACAATCAGAGAGTTAACCACTATATAATGTCCATGGTGGGATATGAAACTCGAAAGCATACATATAGAACAATCGGAGAGTTTACCACTTTATTCATTCCATAAATTATGTTGCCTCTAGTTTTAGTACTTAAAGAAATCTTCTGTACTTGAGCTTTCTTTGGTAACATTTTGTTGCCACGGATGCACAATTTGATCTTACAAAGCATTAATTAATGTCGCTGCTTCTCAAATTAGTCAAATTTCGGACGATAACAAACTGACTTAGAAAACATAAGGAAGAAGTCAAAGAAGTAATACAAGCTATGCATAAAAGTTCATGCCCAAAAAAATAATTAGTAATGTTCTCTAACCAGTTATGTATTAGTTAAAACTTTTGTTATAGTTGACACAAGAATGTTCTAAAAGAATTTAGATAAGACATCTGTTCTCACGGATACATTGATCACAATTTAACGCATCAGTCGGCACTTATAAATATCAAACAACATAGAATAAAAAGAAATAACTAAAAATGTATACTATAACAAAAATATTTAATTAAATACATAAAAGACTTTTAGGCCATTATACTTGCAGACCTTCATTATCAATATTTCCAGATTTAATTAAAAATGTAATAATCATTATAAAATTGTTCGCAGGCTTTTAGGCCGTCATACTTGCAAACCATCATTATTAAAAAGAAAAAAAAATAGCCAAATAAAATAATGTATCTATAAGTTAAAACACTGCAAAAGAAACTTAGATAATGAAGGGCAAAAACTAACCAGAGATATTTGCAAGGCCTGCAATATGGTTTCTGACTCTCTGCTGACATGATGATTATTCATTACATATTCCAGAAAGCTCAGAGTCACACACTTTACATGCTCCTAGAATAACGGTAGTAAGAACAAAGAAATATTAAATAATAATCCATCATTAAAAGTATGACAAAAGATTGTAAATACACAAAAAGATAAGAAATTATAAGTCCAATATGGTAGGAAATATAAGAAAAGAACTCAATCTTTGTTGAAAAAAACACACCTAGAACAAAAGTTTTATCCCCAGATTCTCATACAAACAAAATAACAGAAATTCTAAGCTCCAAAGACAAATCATTTTATCACTCAAAACTAAAAATTTTAAAGCCACTATAATCATAAGTTTGTTACCTCTGCCATAAGATTGTCTACTGGCTCAACCTATATTTATAACCACAATACGAACCTTTTCAAATTAGAATAGCAACAAGATCTGTTTTATTTAGCTGTACCTTGTAAATAACCCATTCAGCGAATATTTATAATATTTTAGTTGGATTTTAGTAAAATAAACAGGTGCAAGAGAGGTCACATTTTCATCATAAGATAATACCCTCACAATAAACCATGATTGCAGAAAATAATCATTCATTGCAAAGAAAATTAGACATACTGGGAGTTCTATGATTTCACAAAGGTTTGCCACTTCCGGCTTCAACTTATCATGAAGATTCCCCTGCATATCCTCTAAATTATCCCCTTCATTTTTAAGCATGGGATTTTCTGGTCCTTTCGATGAATTATTAGGCAAATGCGCAGACATGTCATCTGCAAAAGGCCAAAATGCATTGAGAATTTAAATGGGACAACCACAAAAAGCTAAGTAGTAGTAATGTCATAACATAAAAAAGTTTACCTTCCTTATCCCGAGAAAATAGATTTCTTTCTTCCAAGGCAGGGGCCACTTTCTTGTGTTTCTTCACAGCCTCCTCGCCGTGATCTTCTATTGTTTCTGACAAGTCATCCAAAGATCTAATCCTTTTACGATTCCTTTGTGCTGGAATTGAACAAAAATTCCATTCATCTTGCATTCCTTCTAATAGCTTTCTCCAAAACAAATGAGGCAGTTCGTCATCCTCCAGCTGAATATCCAACTCACCAGGCAATTGAAAATCACAACAGTAATTCCCTTGGTTTAGCTGAACTTTCACAATAACAGAGTTGTTTGCATCATGATATTCATCTCTCTGTGCAAGTATAGTCAAGAAATCCTTTCTAAGACTTTCAAAAGAAGAGTGACCGATTGTAGTACTTGAAACTGGTTTATTGCCAGAGAGAATGTCTTTATATTTTTTAAATAAATATGTAGCTCCCCACATCAATAGCTTATGACAGGTATCCCGTTTTATATTCTGGAGGGTACTATCAAGAGTCTTATTTTTCTTAGCGAGGATAAGAAGTTTTTCTTCCAAAGTAAAGGAGGTATATAGACGAAATACTTTTATCTCTTCACTATGTGGTTCAATTGTTAGCCTTTGCAGATTCTTCAGATCACTGGCGAGGTTCCACTCACTACCAAATATGACAACAGCATCGACCGATGAAAGTTTGATGCTGGGTGCACAAGCTCGATTTTCTAATAAAAACACAAACATTTCTTTTTGATTATTGAAGTTCCTGACGGCAGCTTGCTTCTTTGATGGCAGAACATTACAATCAATCCGTTCATAAGAATTTTCTCCATGTCTCTGACGCACCAAGTCATCCAAAATATCACCAATGTTATACCTTCCAGAACCACCACGAGACTGTCGGAAAACTTCACAAGTCAAAAAGAATGATAGGAAACATAAAATAAGGTGTACAGTATGCCTGATCTCACAATCAAAACGAAGTTTGAATGGATAACGACCATATCCAAGTTAACTGTAGACTTACAACAGAAAAAAAAAAAACAAAGTAGAATTAATGATCTTTTCGAATATGAGACAATTATGCCATCAAACTGATAACTTTATAGAGATCTAAACTAACAAAAAATTACAGAGATATCCACTCATTATAATGGCTCAGTTATATCTGATTCTAGGTTCCAAAAAATGGCAATGTCTTGCTAAAAAGTCGTAAAGTGGAACAATTTGTTCCTGTTTTTCTAACAATTATGTTATCAAGGAAAGTGGAGATTAATTGATACTGGACAAAGATACGCTCAAAAAATGCCAAGACAAATGTAACAAAAAAAAAACTAAAAAATTGATGCTAGCATTTTAAGCCAATGGATGTAAACAGTAAAACAGATATCAACACGGTACAGGTCATAACTGAAAAATGCTAAAACTTGAGCTAGACCTCCTGTGCAGGAGAACTAACAGAAAAGGTCAGTGCTGTAATATTTAAAAAGCTCATACCTGAAACATAACTATCACTCGTAAACCTCTCTTTTTTATTTCAAAGAGCATCATATCAAGAGCACGTAGCTTGCCACTTGCATTAATTCCATAATCTAACCGGTTGACCTCTTCACTTAGTGATGTCTGCAGACTTGGATCTATGATGTACGGATGATCACAGCACTGTAAACAATTATAAACATTCACGCATCTAGCAAATCAAAGATTTAAGTTTAATAGCTATACTACACAGAAATAGCATTTGACATAATAAATAATTTAAAGGTATGATGGATGCAGAACTGTAAGGGTAAAAATTAAAACTTAATGCCTCACCTAAAACATAAATCACAAAGAGAAATTAACAGATTGGCCATAACAATCTCTTTGCTAAACTTATATTTTAAAACAGACAAAGTCCAAAGCAGGGATTCCATTAGATGTTCAGTTTCCATAAAAGGCATAAAAAAAATAGGCATATCAGGTATAGTGGAAACACCATTAAATTTCAGAGGCAAAATCCAAAATTCAAACACAAACCTTTCGATTGGAGATAAGTATGTCATGGAGGGACACCAGAAGTTCATTTTTTGGGGTTGAACAGAGCAATGAAGAATTTGAAAGCAGAGTAGAGCAGTACTGCTCAAGCTGCACATTCTGTATCTCCACAGGAACCCAATACTCCACCAGTCTAAAAGACCCTATTCTGGAATCGTTTGTAGCACAAGAGTCCAACTTGCTACTGTTTGCTATATACTTGGACAACATGGTCTTCAAATTATTATTCTTTTGGCTGACATTCTCTAACCTCTCACTGCTGCTCAAACAACCCGGACATTCAAGAAGATTAAGTAGATGTTCAATGATGCTATCCTGCAAAATGCATAAATTGTATTACTATCTCACAGAAGTCTGGGCGGTGAAGATGAACACAATAAAAATAAAATGAACAAATATGGATATACTGTATCTACCCACCTTAAGTTGCCCATTGACAAGGAGAAGTCTCATCTCAGTACTTAGTATCTTAATTTTTGCAAAAACTGAATAAATCTTCGTGGATTGGCATTTATCAATGATAATTGCTTCCCATGCTATTGATTTAAATATGCTTAAATCCTGCAGAAACAAATATATGTCAATAATGGATGGATGAATATCATGATATCTTTTTTTTTCCCCTTCTTTTTTTTGTGCCTTTCTTTTTCAAGTACTTGGCATTGCAACAGGAAACATTAGTAAGATCTGGGCATATTTGACATGATTGTTTGTTAGCGATAAGCATCACCACACTTGCTGAGTCAATGAACATGTCCATTCTAAGAAATCAAGCAAGCAGCCAAGCAGTAAAGGATTTACCTCAACAATAATTTCTGGTGAGGTAATGAGTACTTGGAACATTATGTCACCATCTTTCTTGTAAAACTCTGATGTCCTTATAGATTTTCTCAGATCTTGATTTCCGTGGTAAATAACAGCTTCAGTTAAAGGAGATAGTTGGAAGATTTTTTCATCCCAAGAATGAAGTGCAGAAACATTTGTGATGATAAGAAAAGGCCTAGGTACATCAGGCAGTACGGACAAAATAAATGAAATTACTGTCATCATTTCTTCCTGCAAATACAGATTCATCACTATGAATTGATGCATTTTCATTGGATATATTTCAAAAAAACACAACAAAATAAATGCTACAAAGGGGGCATAAGCAAAGCTCAAATTACAGAGTAAATGTCATTCATAAATTAGAAAAAGTAAATAAAGAAAATAACAAGACACTCCAGCATTAAAAGTTGACCATATCATCGTTATTCCTCGTCACCACCTAATTAAGAGACTAATAAACATCATTAGCAACAGTTAAACAGTGAATATATGCATGAAATAAATTACTATAGGAACCCACTCTACATAGCATGCTAGTCTATGCAGCAATTAAATGAAATGAAGAGTAACTGGCCAAAAAAAAAAGAATAACATACTACGGAATTGAAAAAGGATCATCATTCATTTCGATAAAGAAGAAAAATTTTGCAAACATGTAACCAGTTTAACTGTTAAATCTCCACCATACACATACCCAATTTTTTCAAAAATGATTTTATACTATATCACCATGAATATCTTACAAAAAATAAAGTAATAATTTACTGTCAAGTGACAAACATGGAAGGAACAGGTTAAACTCACTTGATCATCTATAACAACAGCATGCTGCTTCTTCTTCCAGTACGTCAGAAGATTGTTGAGAATGTCCAAATGAATGAATGGACCTTTTTCAATCTTATCTTTCTGAAGGGGATCAATTATCAGCCACAAAAAAAACAATAACATATGTGTAAAATGACACAAAAAGCAGAATAAATTATTTTCAATGGTAAATAATACCTTGTCTAGTCCAGATAAACTGAGAGACTTTTTTGTCTTTTGATGACGCTTTTCATAGTTTGCCATCAGACTCTGAGCTTCACATGACTTCAAAAAAGGAGTACTCTCCAATTCCCAGGTTGCATGGTCATAATCAAGACCGCACCATTTTACAAGCCACGCATAATGACATTTTAAATCATCTCTTCCAGAGGATATTAATCTTTTTTGCAACAGACGCCGCGGTGTAGTCCATTCATTCCTCCACTTCATGACCTAAGAGCAACACATTAAAGATGGAACGTAATTCAAGTAATTGTTCTATCCTCCCAATTTATCAAATCACTATTGTGGAAACAGCATCTCAATAATTAAATAAATACTAACTTGTTTTTTCTTGTTGAATTTCGCCAAAAGTGAAGGAGCTTCATGAAGCAATTGACTCTCTGGCACCCAGCGATTGTGAATATGAGCAAGACCTTTGTATTTAACAAAAAATTGCTTCTGCCTTTGCGATCCTGGCATAAACACAACAATATGAGATCAGAGAATCATACAATTTCATGCTTAAGTAGGCATACTAATGCCGTACAATGACAGATTTGAAGAATAACTACCATTGAGATCCATTAAATGCAAAGTGTTCAATTTTGCCATTTCATCCCAGCCTTATGAATTTGATTTCAAAATAATATTAGTTTAGCAAATGGATGATATCTTCAATTGTCTATCAATCTTTTGAAGTGTTTAATAATTACTATAGGAACTCAATAACAAATACTATTGCATAGGATATAGATAACATGACTTTGGATTATGCAAAAGACCATTTTCCATTTGTTGTAAAAATTTATGTCTCCTTAACTTTCTTAATTATTGAAAGAGGAGGAAAAGACTGTATTAACTATGTTTAATAACTGATGATAATAGTCAAATAAATGATAGTAGCAAACGAAATAATTTAAGACAATGCAAAAGGCCAATTTGTATTCAATCAATGAATAAGCCTATATAACGTATTTTTGGTGCATTCACTACGTCAAAACATAATGAATGATATTAAATCCGGAACTTCTAATAAAATTAGGTTTGCCTCCATCATCTTCATCATTAGCACCGTCCACTTTTCGATATTTAAGCAGTGACAGATTTATCGCTTAACATGATATGCAAAGATGAAAGAAAAGACAGAAACAGCAACTATCTGACACAATTTTAAAAACTTTTCCTTACAACGATTTGTTGAAAAAAAGCCATCTATTTAGTGCTTGGGCGAATATATATATATACTAAAGACAACTTCATTTGGGATAAAGAGGAGAATAGAGGAAAAGATGAAAGTGTGAATCTCAAATAAGCGAAAAACTTGAATGTTTGAGGAGCTTCATTGACCAAATAAAATTGACATAGAAAAGACAAAGGATATATTTTTGGGACTTGACCCGCCATTGCCTATTTCATAAAGATGTGGCAGAGAACAACTCCACTGTAAAATATTGCAGCAAAAGACAATGAGGAGGATTTCGGCAAAGGGACCCTAAAACCAATTTTGTTTTGCAAATAAAAAAAAAGTTCTGTCCAATCACAGCATAAAGGATAATTCATAATAAGCTTTCAATAAGTGCTTCTAAATTTAAACTTGGCAAAGGTTAACAAATAGTTGTATGTAAATTATACATACCATTATCTTCTGGTAGCTGCACTTCTTTAGTGTCCCAGATTGACTCTACTCCGTCGGAAACTGAATATACACCCGATTTTATCTTTTTCTTAACACATGAAAGGCAATGCCAAACACCAACAGGAACATCCTTCAAAGGAGGATCAAGACAAGAGAGATGGTAGCTCCTGTTGCACCCCCTTCCATCACAACACCTGAAGTTGAATAAATTATATACCTTTTAACTTCATCAATATGAGAAGATGGGATGTAAAAAAGTAAGTGTTATTGTAGATTCAAATGTCATTCAAAGCTCTTTGAGCATACTGGTAGTCAAATACTGAAGCTGTGTACCATAAAAAAATATAAGCAGCAAGAAAGGGTTACCCACAAAAGTTTTCCACCGGTGTTACAAATCACACAAGCATTATGATTTGTCAATGCTCCAGTAATTGGTTGACTTATCCATTGCTCATCGGTGGGGCATCGCTCTTCATGTCCTCCAATGACATTGCTTTCTGTTTCCCCTGTACCCTAATGCAGAAATACAAAACATGACATTAAGAAAAACTGATCGACTGAGACATTTCAGGAAACAAGAATTATATCAGCTTTCAAGATATCTACATTACACAGCAAGCTCTATTAACATAAATAATGAAAACAAACATGATATAAAACAGACAAAGACAGTTCTCAAACAACAGTGAATCTCGACACAAGTGCACACACAAATAGAAAGCAGTACAACAAAGGAAATATCGCACCAGAACAATAAAAGCAATTTACGGAGACAAAGTAGCTCAGGTATTGAAAAGGACATTTTAATCAAGTATTGGACTCCTAAAATCAAGGTTTCTTTGAAATAAAAGTACAATCCTTGTTGGATTATTTGAGCAATAAATAGCAAAATCCATAGGTATGCCTGCATGTAATGATATGAGTTAATTTGCACCAACCAAAATCTTAGTAGGATGCATAAGCTGACCAAACTTATCTAGCAACAAAAGAGTGTAATGACAATGTTATGGACTACGAACAAGAAAGAGATTAATTCTTATCTTATCTTTATTGTTGGAATTAATTTAAATTTAAATTTATTAGTTTGCTTTATCATTTGAGTAGTTTAGATTGTGTAGGATAGTTTGAGATTAATCTTTATAAGTGTTTTGGTCTTTTTAGAAGTCTAGGAGATAATGGTCTTTATGTACTATTTATAGGCAATTTTGTCTCATTAATAACATTAATCAAAGAATTCAATTAAAACAAAGAGATAGATCACTTCCTAGGAGACTAAACTCTCTTTACAATGATATTTATCATTGGGAATGATCAAAGATAGAGATTCAATCAATATCATTCTGAAGTAACATGAGCTGCAATGGTATCCTTTTTTTTATGACGAACCAACTTTCTGAATAAAATCAAGTGTAAAGATTATAATATTGTGTTCATCACTTCATCTGCTGTTATCATACATGTAGTAGGAGTGATATTAAAAGTTCCAAAAGAAAATATGGTGTCTTCAACATGGAACAACTCTTCCCATCACATCTTATCCCTTCCTGCATTGGCAGAAGTGAACTCCTGCCGGAAGACTATAGAACTAAAAGACAACCTTAGCTTTGTTAGTATTTCTTCTCCAACAAGTTGATATCTATTTTATTCTTAACTCCGAGGTTTACTTGCAAATTTTGTTTGGAACCACCAAGACTTTTACAGTCAAAAGGCTCCACATCATATTAATTCAATTTTAGCCTCAGAACAGAATCATCGTAATATAACACAGTTCATCCCAAAGACAACAAAACTGATTGACTGTTTAAGGCAATGAAAAAAATAAAGCATTGTTGTCACATGCATGGAGGGAGTGTTTCAAAGCAGTTCTACTTTTCAATAGTTTCAAATGATATGACATGACCTATCCCATATGCATAGCTGCCTTAGCTGTTGGACAGCACATATTCTCCAATTGCACAAATAAACTTGGGAAAAAAAAGAGGTAACCTTCTTTAGAGATGTGCCATGTGTGCCATGGTCCAACCTTGGGCTGCAACAACAAATATCCTGTCGCTCTGAATCACCGCTGATCCTGCAAAGCATGCAAATAAGAGACATTAAAACAAGATTAGATGTTTAACTGTGCAAAAGAGATCAGCAGTGGTCAATTAATATAACATAGCCCAGTGAAACACAGCAAGATGGCCAATTAATTACTATTGTAATAACATAATAAAATAAGTAACAAATTCGTGTAATGGCACGCTAGCAACCAAGTACCTAGGCACCACACATGCCCAGTAACAACTTTTCTTTATCAAGACCATCAGTTCAGTGTTTACAGAATACTTCTGTAAAGGGACCAGATTCTCAGGAATAAAAAAGGGCTCAGCAAGGAGAAAAACTCAAGTTAGTCTCCCAAGGCTTCTTCATTTTGAAGCCAAACCTTACTAGCCCACAATGCAAACGAAACCAACACAACTTTGGGTTCCCTCTGTTATTACCAGCAACTGCCTATTGTTTTAGAATTGTCCTTTTTCCATACAATATTACAATATCCTGTCAAAGGTTTTTCATCTATCTTCCTAAGCTTCTTGAGCTTGTTTTAGATTGTGGCAACTTGCATTTTCTCCCCAGGAATAACAAGGCCTTAACATTCCAATCATCAAATCAACATTGAACTATAGTTTCAAAAAAGAGGTCAAAGAAAATCCAGTCTACTGGAACTGCGAAGCAATGACCAGAAAAGTATCAAGGACCTCAATCATACAAACTTTCCATGCAATAATAAAAAAAATATATTATAGGTGGAGAAAAAAGAAAGAAAAGCTCCAAGCAGCTCTAAGAACATGTCTGCAAGCATCTCCAAATTAAATAATTAAGAACAGAACAAAGTTTGACCTAAATAAGGTAAGGAAATGTATATTTTTTCAGTTTGATACGTATCATACGTTTCCCCATGTAGAATGATCACATCAACATATTATCAGTTTTGTGAACGGTAAGGGGAAAGAAACAAGAATCATGAGGATACCTTTGCCTTTTAAAACACTTGCAACATGTCTCAGCAGAGTTGCTCATTATGCTTCCATCTGAAGGACAAATGCCACCAACCAAAATCCATTTGTCTATGCTCGGAACAATTGCGACATCAGAATCCATATCAGTGCAATTTCGTTTTCTTTTACAAGATGTGGTATCTTGATCACCCTCCAGCAGAGTCATTTCATTCAATGTAGATTCCGTAATCTCCTTTTGCCCATTTTCTTCAGCTGCATAATCACCACACTTTGAACCTTCTAAAGAATCTGCGGTTTCAGCCGGATCATTTTCAATCACAGCTATGCACTTCTGATATGTATTCAAAGATTCCAGCCCACAATCACCATTCTCTTTTGCAGATTTATTAGCACTAGACTTTGGTCCTCTCAAAGTCTTCAAGTGACCAATACCTTCATTATCATTGCTGCATCCAACGGACACTCCATTGCTTTCATTCAGCTCCTCGCTCTGACCTAGAAAAACAATCAATAAAGAGACAGAATTACTAGCAGAACATTAATCTCATTAACAAGAATATCAACATTTTTTAATATACAAACACTGAAAAAATAACTATACCCTCAACATTAATTTTACTGTTCTGTGAATCAAACATTGCCTTATAAGCACGAGCATCCATTATCCTTTTACTCATCCTAACAGGTTGCTTATCTTGTTTCTCACTCATGCCAACTCCTTTAGCTTCAAGCGTTAACTGGCTCACGCTTTTCTCCTTTTTCGGCTGCTTGTTCGAGCCCAGCAAGCTCAAGCTTGGATCTGACTGCATCGTTCCTAACGAGCCCGGCGAGGATTGATTCTTAGCCCTCTCAGACCTTCTCAAAGAGGGTGTTGGCGTTTTCTGAGTTTCACCTCTCTCCAGTTTCCTTGCCACAGGAGGAGTAGGAGGAGTGGTTACTGCAGCCTGCTTCTCAAGACGTTCAGACCTTCTCAAAGTAGAACAATCTGGAGTTGACGGGCATGAACTTGTCGATGTTTTACCAGCATTCCTCAATTGTGAGCAACTATTCTCTTCGTCCTTAGCTTTTCGACTCACCCTAGTATCACTGGCCATATCCTACTAATTCAAACAAACAACACAACTCATTTTTAATCAAACCAAAACTACATTCCGTAAAATCACAATGCTAAATTGCGAAATTAAATCAGTGTTATGAATGCACGAATCACCATAAACACAGTCAAAAAGCCAAAGATTTTAAGAAACCCTAACAAAATTAAAAAAAAAAACGAAATTTAAAACTCATATGAATTAACCCAAACACAAATTCCACAAATTTAAAATCCCGAATCCAAAACTAAATCAACACAAACCCAAAGACTTCACAAAACCCTAACGAACTAAAACAAACGAATTCACGAGCATCAACTTCAAAAAGCTCTTCATAGAACAAATAATTAAAAACGACAATGCATAAAGTAATATACAATGCAGAATCATTTTCATCAGAAGCATAAATGAAGCGCCATTCAAAAAAATACGAAAAAAATTCAGATTAGGATGAAAATTAAAGCGAAGTTAGAGTACAAAAAGGAGAATAAAAAGGAGAATAAAAAGGAGAGTGAAGATTACTGAAGCTCATGAATTAATGAGACGAATTGATGGAGTGGTTCATGCAAAGAGTTTGATTGGAATTAGAGAGAGGAAAATTTATTTGGGCTTTTATATGTGTTGGGTACCTTCGTTACGACAACGAGTTTTGTTTTTATTATTCATTCTTTTGTTTCTTAATCAAAAAAATAAGGCTAAAATAATTTAATTTTATACTTCATCCGTTTCGAAATAAGTATAGTTTCAAAATTAAGCACGTAGATTAAAGAATGTCTTTATTAATAGGAATAATTGCACCATACACCAACTTTCACTTTAATATTACATAAACTATGTTTTGTTTACATTTTTAGGTTTTGTTTTTGTTGTTTTGAACTTTTATTTGCATATTTACT
>CANYCX012984107.1:0-12227 GCA_948193385.1 Breynia disticha f. nivosa
CATGAAATGTTTAAGCTTGAACGGAGGATTCTTATGCCTATGTTGGATGTTTGAAATGATACATGATTGTATTGTTATTCAATATTAATCTATGTTTGGCATTGGATCCTATCTTGTATGCTATGACGTGATTTTGGTTATGCTAATTGAATATGGTTTGGTTGAGATTGTTTGATGACTCAACGTTGTTATTGTGAAACATTACATGATTGGATATGAATTGTGGAGCTATGTTGTGGTTTCTGATCATGTTGTATTATGATCCATACATAATGATTTAGCATGACATGAATATGCATGGATGTGTTGTTTGATCATTTTCACATCATGCATACATTTGGGGCTCATTGGGAGCATAAAATTAAAGTGAAAAAGGCTCTTGGGAGCATGAAATTGAAATGAGGGAGGGTTACCGGCTCTTGAGAGCATATTTGCATTCGTATATAAAATATACGTTACTGCTGCATAGTGGAAACTCGTTTCACATTTTAGTGTTTGAGTGTGCTGGCCTATACTGGGCATTATTCTGGCCTATACTGGGCATTTATCTGGCCTTTACTGGGCATAAAATCTATGGACCATAGTAACCGTAACCTGTACTCCTGGCTGACGAGGCCCGTTGGGATCCCGGGTATGATCATATTGAGGAATGCATTAGATCATATGCATTCACATTTATCATATAAAATGATGTGTTCTTGATGAACTTGTATTATGATCATACTTATGTGATTGATGATAAATTATGACATAGATCACAAATTTTGATGTTTTGAGAGTTCAAGTTATTTGTGATTCATTGGTGTGATAAATGTGTGGTTTATGAATTGGAATTTTTCCAATGAAAATGCCTAAATTGCGATTGAATGGAAATTGGATAGGCTGGAATGAAATTGCTTAAGTTTGAGATAACATGAAAATATGTTAAAAATATATTTATTAATAATGAATTTCATGCTATAAGATGTGTGACTAAGTCATATGAAATTTTGATTATATGTAAAGCTTGTTGTATGCCATATGTTTGGAGATATGATTGATACTATGTTCATATCATTTAAAGAACTTGATTAATTAAGAGATCAATGAGTGAAATTGTTTGAATGATTAAAAAAGTAACTTGCATTGTAATTTATATGACATAGTTTTTGGGATTTATTTGTAAATGTATAAATGCCATGGGAAGTTGTCCATTTTGGTAGTGTTGCTTATTGAGTTGTCAAAAACTTATTTTGCGTTTTATGCCAGTCATATTCGACATTGGCAGGGATTGAAGATGGACATTTATGTTCTTGCCGACTGATGCCCAAGGAATTGGTGAACCAAGGTGGCTGTGCACTGAAGTTAATTTGTGAAAAGATTTCCAAACATGACATATGGAACATTCTATACATATATTTGTTTGAGTGAGTTGTATTTAAAATAGGATTAAATGAATTTCTTTTCTTGTATAATTTATTTAGTTGAAAATCTCATTTCTTAAAAGTCATTTCATATTTTAAACTCTATAAATAGTTTCCATTTGAATAAGAAAAAAATGACATAACTTAAAATGTATATGTACAAAAAGATTGTCCTTAAATAAAAATTTATATTATCTAAAAATAAAAATGATTTCCAAATTTGATTATCATTTCTTGATGAAAAATAATAAAATATATAAAAATGTTAGTCAAATTTGGGCGTCACAGAGAAACCCTAGAAATCGTTGTAGTAACATATTTCAGCAAAGAAAACAACTAGTTTCTTACAAAATTAAAGGAAAAGTCAACCAAGGTAGGATGGAGTTTAGTTGCTGGAAACATGGTATTTAATGAATTAAGAGTTGTTACTTGAATTAGGATGCTTTATAGCATTGAAATCATGCTAAGAATGAACTTAAGAGTTTGAATTCCTAAGGACATGTTGCTGTGAATCTGAGATTTAATATTAAGGGGTTGTGATTGATGATTTCAGATATGAAATTAGTAGAGGAAAGGAATATTAATAGTCCCCATATGGTTGTTTTTATCTAGGAGGATCTAGATGCGCATAAAATCAAAGTTAGCGCATTCGAGGTAAGAGAATTCGTAACTTGTAAGTGTTCCTACGCTTACTTAAGTACTCTTGTAATTTTTCTTCTACGTATTATGAAATTAAGAACTAAAGATTTTAAGACAATGTTGAAAGAAAACGTAAGAAGTTTTAAAAGCTTAATGATAAGAATAATGGTTAATGCTTATATATGTATGTTCTTTGTAACATGTAAAGCATGATGATTCTTGCTTGCTGTTGTTTTTATGAGCATGATGATATGATATTGAGATTGTGATTTTACATTAGTATGGTCTTTGGCTATTATGCCTTATTGATATCATGTTGACATATCATTGCTATCATGTTAATAACATTTGATTGCTTTAAGATTTTGATGAGCATACATTGAGATGAGATTGTGATTTGGCCATTGAATGCATTGTTCATTCATTGTTTTGTTTGATTGTGTGGAACTAGGCCGATATCCTAGGCTGGGCCTGAGGATTATTCTAAGCTGGGCTCGATGCTGGACTGGGTTTGATGCTGGTCTGGGACTCATGATTATTCCAAATGGATTTTTGATGCTGGTCCGGGACTGATCAAATGGGAGAAAAGAAAAGAAAGAGAAAAGAGAGAAACTCCCGGGGCATTTCTCATGTGATTGCATTGACATTCATATGCATATGTTTAGCATTCATAATTAGCATGTTGAGATATGTTTGGTCATTTATGAATGTTATATGGATGAATATGAATTTGTGTTATGTCAAGTTGTATTTGGCATGTTTTGGTTCTTTATATGATATGAGGCAAACAAGGTGATGTTTTAGATACTTTGAGGTTTGAACACTGCATATATGGTATATACAAGATGCTGGAATTGCATGATTGATAAAATAACTTAATTTTTAGAAAATCCATAATGAACTGAAACACAAATTAAAAAAAAGATTGGCAGCACGTCATCGTGCTGGCCAGCACACCTTCGTTCTGGAGGCCAATCTTCATAGCACATCCCTGCTTGACAATTCTGAAAAAAATGTGAAGAGCATGACCCCGTGCTCAAAATAGCACGACTCGTGCTAACTGGACAGAATTGTAACGCCCAAAAAATTGTTGAAAATAATTAGACGGAAAATAAGCGTGGAAACCGGAAGTAAAAACTGAGAACTATGCTGAAAATTTGGTGCAGCAGCTGAAGAGCACGAGCAAGGCACGACCGTGCCCTGGGGCGTGCTCATAAGGTTGGCACGAGACGTGCCTACATCGTGCCAGAATAGCAGGACACGACCTGAGGCACGACCGTGCCTAGGAGAGTGCCCGAGATCTGAAATTAATACAGACGCGCGTTCTTCTTCATTTTTCACACAAAAATCACCAAAACATGTCCCAAACCTTCTCTCAATCATTCCTGATCATTCCAAACATAAAACATATCCTAGAACAACACATTTCAACCAAATTAACAACGTTTTCAGCCCTGAATCAAGCTTTTCTCGCTCTAAGGTTCAAAGAAATGGGAATCAAGGTAAATGTCCAATCTCGAGCTGAAATGTGTTGAAAAATAGGTGTATTTGGTAAGGTTTTAATGGGTTTCTATTGTAGTTTATGATTCCATAAGCCTTTAACCTTAAAACATATGATTTTGTGAGAATTGAGGAATTTGAGTTTTAGAAGTTTTGGGAATTTCGGGTAGAAATCTGTTTAGGGGGCTGAGATGATGTGTATTGTGTGTTAAATGATTGGAAATGTGATTGTATTTGTGTAGGGAACGATATTCGGAACTGGAATCGAGAATCGGGCGACGGATCGAACCTCGGAGGCCGAGGTAAGTGCTTATTGCCACTTACTTACTATGTTCTTGCTTATTAATGATTGTTCTTGATTTGTATGATGTTCTTAATGGTAAATGAAACTGAATTAAGGCTTGATAAGCATGTAATTGTGCGTTATATGTGTAAGAAGCTTACTAATGAATGTGATTTTGCTTGTATGCTTGTTTACTAATGTTGTAAGTTTGCGGCATGGTATGTTGTTGCGAAATGGGTTTTTAGGAACCAAATTTGTGAACTTTGATGGTATGTGGCAATTGTTATGTGTATAGGATGTTAATGTAAGTGGCGAGAAAAATGGATATGAATTGATGAATGATTGGATTGTGATCCATGCTTGATGCTCGTTGTGATTTGTGTGGCTAAGGCCTTGGAAATGATTCATGACATTCATTTCATGTTGTATGGAATTTATGAACATTTCACATGAAAAAAAATGAATAAAGGGTGTATGGCCTAAATATACGTAAAGATCGAATAGAGTCTCTCTTTACAAGGAAAATAAGGGGTTTGACCCAAATATGAAAAAGGATGAGTGGAGTGTCTCTTTATCTGAAAACAAGGGGTTTGGCCCAATTTATGAAATGGCGCGGAGAACGAGTGGAGTCTCTCTACCGCAAGGTTTAAGGCTCCAGAGCAAAGCATTGTGTGATTGCACTATCATTTGCATAATGCATACATTCTTGTTAGCATGATTAAGGTGATGAGATTTTAGAATGTTAATAACATGATTTGACCCTATGCTTATGTGTAGGAAATTAATGATGTGACGTTTTATAAATAAGAAATGGAATGGTTAAATATGGAAATTTGAAAGATGTAAAATTGGATATGAAATGTTGAATATGGGAAAGAATGAAAGTGTTGATATGTTATGTTCTTTATGTGTTTATGAGATGTTGTTGATGATTGGTATGGATGTATGAAATTAGAGCTTAATCATGATTGAGATGTATGTTGAATATATATGTTGTCTTATAGATTGATTGGTATGTTTAAAGTGAAATATATGCAATTGGCTGAAAACAGTGGCTCAGCACGAGGTAGTGCTTGAGGTCTTGTTCAAGCATGGCTAGAGCTTGAGGTCGTGTTCTGGCACGATGCGTGCCTGAAGAAAGGTCTTGTTGGGCACGAACCGTGCCTGGGCACAAGGTCGTGCTCGTGCTTTCCTGGTGAGCACGATCGTGCTCTCTGAAAGAAAAATAAAAGAGAAATTTTTGTAAATTACAGTTGGGTTCGAATTCAAATTTAACCCACATAGTATACTTAAGATTATCTAAAATACCTGAAAGACTTAGTTTGGTTTCATTGGTAAATAAACACTCAAAAAGAATTGCATAAAGAAGATTTATTGAATTGTTGCTATGTGTGTTAATTAATGCACCTAATCTATAGTGAAATCGGAGGAGGCTAGGCCATGGAGGCTGATGTTTCCCCTGCGTATGCAACACAATAACTATAACGATCGCTTACTGAGTATTCTTAATACTCACCTTTTATTCTGTTGTTAAATGTGCGCACATCGACAGTAGCGTGGTACAGGACTTGTTTTTGGAAGCAGAGCACGAGCGTGTGATACGGGTCTGATAGGTCGGCTCATAGCAGATTTTGGATATTTCATATTTTTGGCATTTGTGTGGTATCCACCACACTAGCCAGATACGCCTCACATCCATCTTTCATCAAGCTCACGGCTTGTACGCCACACTACTCTTCTATCTCCCATAAATAGTACTTCCTTATGCCCATTAACCTCAATCAACACCTCCTTTGAAAAACAATCCACCATGGCTCTATGTTTTGAAAGCCAATCCATACCTAAAATCAGCCCAAAATTCTCCAAACGGATCATCACCAAATCTGCGTGGAATTCACGACCACCTATTACTATCGGGTGACCGCCTTTATCACTCTCACCACCTTCCAAGACGGTATTGACACCTCTATAACATAATCTAAAACCTCTACCCCCACATTAAATTTCAAAACATGATCATAATCAATGAATGAACATGATGCACCAGAATCTATAAGCATATAAATAAAAAGACCCAAAATGTAAACAGTACTAGAAATAACATTAAGGTCATCCACCTCATCTGCTCGGGCTATAATATAGACCCTGGCCTGAGTTGGTACTGGGGCTGGTGGCTGGTTAGGTCAAAAACCTTTGGACTGTGATCCAACTCGCCCATAATGTGATCCCCTGCCTCTGTTTCCAACGACACTCCTCAGATTGTCCCCAACACTGCTCTGGGAACGTTGTGCCTTAGCTTCATCATTCAGCTTCTGAAAACAATCTTTTGCCATATGCCCTCTCCTTTGACAATAAAAACAGACAATGTTTGCCCACTTTCTTCCATCAAACACACTCCCACCACTGTGTCTGGAAAACCTAAAGAACCCGCTCCTCAGCCGCCAAACGTCTTAGATTTGGTCACTTCGGACCCCTAAGAACTGAAACTGTTCGCCCCTCCAAAGCTTCCCTCCTGTTTTCCTTTCTTGGCCTCTAGAAGCTTCTTTTCCCCAAGAGCTTTCTCTGCTAGTAAGGCAGCAGTAGTAAGCAAAGCTGAGTAGCTGGTAGGTTGTATCGCCAACAAGAGCTGAATCTCCCACTTTAATCTCATCTCAAAGCGGTCTCTTTTAGACTCATCCGTCGCCACTTCCTTTGGCGCATATCTGGAGAGTTGGGTGAATTTAACTTTATAATCCGCCACCAAGAGGTCTCCCTGCTTTAACTTTAGGAACTCTGCCTTTTTCTCTCTCTTGTACACTAGTGGAGTGTACTTCTTAGCAAAAATTCTCTGAAATTACTCCCAGGTCATGGTGAGAGGTTCGTTCATACTCCCAGGGACCATGTCCCACCAATTCACTGCTTTCCCCTCCAACAATGAGGTAGAGTATTGTACTTTTTGCACAGTGGTGCAATTCATTCTCTTGAGAACTCTCTTTGTGTCCCTCATCCAGTCCTCAGCAATGGAGGGATCAATAGTGCCAAAAAAGTACTTTCCCCTAACTTTCGGATTTGCTCATAGTTTTTATCAATTTCCAACCTCTAAGCTCGAGGTAATTGCGCCCTCACAGTTGCCCTTATCAGATCTAAGAGTTGTTGGACAGCCTGAGGTTTAGCTTGTGCTTATGCTTGAGGGTTGGTATGTGCTTGTTCACTTGCATTGGGGACATTAGCATTCCCATGAACTGACTCGAAAGAACGGGCAGCTGCATGTGCCCTATCTCCTTGTCCCTCCATGCTAAAATTTGAATGAAAAAGACCTTAATTAAGCACAACTTGGAAAGACAATGCACGTCTCAAAATGTTGCATGCATGCAATGAAAACTTATTTTTCATAAAAATCCAAACAATACATGTTTTAAGACCCATGACATCAGGAACCGATGTTTTTAACAACATATGCTCTGATACCACCAAATGTGACACCCAAATTTGACTACTACCTTATGTTACTATATCAATTCCCTCAAGGTGATATTCGGATTTGGACATCATATTGTTATTTGAAAAGAACAAGTATAGAATACAAATTTAAGAAAATATACTTTCATTGCTTAAAAAGATAAACTTTACAAGTTTGAGAAGGAATGTTTCAAAACCAACCAAGGTACAAAATATTTATGGTTATGAAAGAAAAGGAATCTATTTGATCCCATTTCAGTTATAACCAGGCAAAAGAAAGGTATGCACTGTCATGTTCAATACAAATACATGTATGACATAAAACAAAATTGATCCTAGTGCACAGCCCACCTCGGTTCTTCGATCTCTGGCGTTGGAGTCGGAATCAAGCAATTTATCTACCCTTCTCATCCAAAAGAGAATCCCCTCAAGTCCCTGTCCACACGGCAGGCATAAAACGCAGTGAGTCGCGAGACTCAGTAAACAACACTTTGCGAAATGGACAGCATTCCCTATTTTCATTTATTCATATATATTTAATTCATAGTAAACACAACAATCAATTTCACATCATATCATCCGATAATCTCATCGCAATCAGACACTTAAACAGGAATCAATTTCAAGTCATAATCCTTAAATAATCATCCTCAAAAATCAAAAAATCAGAGATCCACGCGTGATCAACCAGAACTACGTGCAGTGGTATCCAACTATGTGTTGTCGCTGCCACACCGTATAGTTCTGATGCAAATAGACGTGTGGTCTTGGCTAAAGTACGCATGATACTCTAGTTTCCTACATCAAACCTCAAAACCAAACAATACATTATAACTAACACTTCATATCATAAATTAGCATACCAATTCACTTCTCAACCAACCTATATCAGTTAAATACACATTTAATTACATACAATCAACCTATGATCATTTATCCATATATCAACAACTATATCTTTGAACAATCAACAAATTCCAAAGCATATTCATTCATAAACTCCATAAGAGCATAGAAATGTTTACATTCACATTCACATGACAGAATTTCCACTACACTCACAATTCAAACCATACTTCACAAACATAATAAGTTCATCCTTCTCATAATATACAATTCATGGAATCCATTCCTTCAATCAAACAATCAATCTTATCATTCAAGCATATATTCATGTAATCACACTAAATGCACAAAATGGTTTTGAATGCATGACCTCTAATCCATTTCAATGTAAACACTCATGATCTCAAACTTTAGTTTTGAAGTTACGCTCTTTCTTGGCCATTTCTTTTGATGTTCACTAGCGGGCCTCGTCAGCCGGGAGTATGTGCTTATAAAGTACTATGGACCAAAGATTTTACGCCCTTACTTGGCGTGAATATTGCCCTTACTTGGCCTGGCACGCCTGAACACATTTAAGTGTAGCAGGACTTTCCACTGTGTCACGGTATAGTATGTGATATATACTAACCGCAATTACGCTCCCAAGAGCCATAACCACTCCCTCAATCCAATACTCACTACGAGATATCATTTACTTTCATTTTTGCTTCCTAAAAGCTCAATATGCATGAATGTCATATGCAATATCCATATAACCAGAACATGCATCAAACGAATGTTGATGCCATGTTATATATCCAATGATACATTCAACCATTAGAATGCTCAACATAATTTCACGAATTACATTAATATAGCCAATGAACATATACACACATGTAATTAGCTTAACCATTCTCTCTTCAAAAACACTTCAAGCATAGCCAATTATAACCATTATCCAAGCAATACACAAAATCATCACCCATCATTATGATCAACAATACCAGCACTATACACAATCCACCACATCAACAACCATATCATCACATACCTAATCAACCCATTAGATATAACATAATCACTTATACAAGAAGTATACATAATCATCACATTATGTAGCACTCAATCCAACCCTCTCGCAAACAAGAAGCATACAAAACAATGGAAATTGTATTCGTGTTGCTTACCTCATAAGAAACACCTAACGGCTCGGTTGGGAACCTCCCTCGCCGTGATTTAAACCTCCTATTAAACAAATTATGAATTCTCACTAACCCCATATGCATGAAACTATGCAAAGACAACAAATTAACGATGTTTATATTCATTTTTGCTTAACTAACTCCTTTTCTCTTTCTTTCTCCTCTCTCTCATTAATATTCCACTACCTACCCTTAGCATAACTCATTCCTCCCATTTTCACCAACCACCATTAATGCTTCCACAAATTCCTTTTACTACAATTTTACGATTCCTACCATCCAACACAAATGATAAATCCTAATTCTTACGATCTTCCTTTCAAAACCCTGAATTTTAGTTTACCCTTTTTCCAATCTCTCTCACCATCCAACAACCAAATAAATTGACTATCAAAACACCATCAATAGGGCCCAAAGAAACTTACCTAAGCAATGGAACACGGAAAAGAACTTCGGTTTGGAAAACTCAAACTCGTCACTTTATATGGGTTGCTTCCTAACAACAATTTTAGACACATAAAACACGATTTAACATCAAAATGGTTACCAATAGATAGTATACAAGTTAATTTTTCCAACGAGCTATCATTTGCTCAAATCGGAGCTCAAACGAAAGAGATTTATGGACGGAAAGTTAGGGTTAAGCACAAAATCGTGATTTGACAAAATCACCTAAGAAAACTTATCGAAATTTGTTCACAAACTGATTTTGAAACTCCCGAACACCAAGATTTCACAAGGAAAGATGATAACTAGGGTTTTAGTTTTGGAGAGATGGTATGGAAGAGAGAGAGGAACGTGATTTGTTAGTGTAGAGAGAGAATGGAACAAACTAAGGTTTATAATCTATCGATTTGGACGATTTTGCCCCCTCTGGGTTATTGGTTCAATGTTCCTTTCTAATTCCCTGTAGTTTTATATTCCTGTAAATAAAATTCACACTTACCTTACACCGAATTTTATTTAAACCTTCTGCGAAAAATTTATTCACATTTTCTGTATTTTTATTTAAAATCTTTAATTATAATAAAATTTTGAGACGTTACAATTCATTTATAAATATTATATAATTTTAAATATTTACAATGAAATACTTTTCATTAATTATAAGTAATGTGATAATTTAATAAATTTTTAAAATTCATCTTTGAAAACATAAATAAAATATAAAAATAGATAAATAAATAATTAAATTAATCAAAAAAATTTATTTATGCATGGGTAAAATATTATTTATATTTATAGTAATATATTTTTATAATAAAATAATATAGCAACAAATTAGATATTATTATTATCACATAATCAAATAAGATCTTGAGATTAAACAATACGCTTATGAGATTATGATGATTAACAATATGATTAAAAAATTAATTTGGCTAGCTATACAATAATCTTTAATTGATTTTTTTTAATTTTATAAATGAAATGAATGATGTATTTATTTTCATTTTTTTATTAATCTAAAAAGCAATATTAAGTTAAAATTAGATATTATTTTTGAAAAAAATTATTATTTTTTTATTAACCTAAATAATTGAATGACTGAAATTATGGTCATATTATTGTTTATGAATATTTAGTTATCAGTAAAATATTAGATATTTTATGTTAATATTAAGTTAAATTATTATTAATATATTATTTATATTTTAAATATCTCAATTAATTTTTTATAAAAATAATTTATAAATATAATATTTTATAGTTAGATTCATACAAGTAAATTAATGTACAATATTTTGCTGTATCTAGTGGGTCAAATGACTAAATTCTTTTTGTGTGTATAGATTAGATTTTAAAAAAGTAAATGAATTCTTGGTTGTAATTAATAGATTAAATTCAATATTTTTTAATTCTCAAATTATATTAATTGTAATTTTCATATTTTAAATATTAATTATTTGTGTGAAAGAATTAAATTTTAATAGAGTTAATGAATTTCAGTTATAAATAATAGATTAGATTCGAATTCTCAAATCACATTAATTAAATTTTTTATATTTTAAATATAAAATATTTGTATAAAAATTACATTTAAAATGAGAAATTTTTCTTTGTTGTTATTATTAGTTCACATTATTACTATTATTATCAATTATAACATATATTGTTTGGCTATATTATATTTTTATCTTATTTAAAATTTTTTATTATATACGATGACAATGTTAAAGGAATATATTGTTGTTAAAAAGTTTAATGCACAAATGGAAATGAAAAACAAGAGCTAAGCTCCTGAGATTTAGGAAACGCCATTTTTTAATAACCTCGATCAAACAAAAGAGTTAAACATGACACTCATTGATAATAAGGTAAGTTATTATCATTAATAATACTTTAGTTATGTTGTTTGAAATATTTTAATTTTGATTTTATTTTTTAATTATAAGATTATTTTCATTACTTTTCCTTTTATTTTATCTTTTTAAATGATAAGATTTCAATATTCAAGCAATAGCTGAAAAGTTAGATACCACAATTAGGTTTGTGATTGAAGTAGGAGAATTCATTGTATTCAACAACATAATTGAATGTGTGTGACACCCAAAATTTAACTATCACCTGATGTTATAACTATAATTTCTTCTAAGGTGACAATTAAATCTTGGACATCATGAGTTTAGTAGATAGTTTTCAAAATTCTAAATACAACCATTCACACATTCATTTGAAGAAAACATACATCCATCCTTCATTACCAACATTTGTTTACAAAGTTTTACAAACTTGTTAAGGGTTATATAGGAAAAGAAATTTGACTAATCCCATTTCAAACATAACCCTTTCAACAAGATTGTTAATACATTTCCAAACATAAGTTAAAAACAGGAGAGAGAAATTCCAGTGCTCCGTCCACCTTAGCTTTTAGTTTGCAATCGGAAAACTGAGTCGGAATCGTCCAAAAACTATGTACTCGCTGCTCCAACA
>CANYCX012984496.1:0-12902 GCA_948193385.1 Breynia disticha f. nivosa
CATTAATTCTTAAAAAATACACTAATTAATTAAAATACACTAATTAATTATGAAACATGCATTATAATAGCTAAACATAACATACCTCTAATTTGCAACCTTTACAAAAATAGTCTCCTAAGAAATATAACACTCCACCACAATATCTTTTCCTCTTTCAACTTCCTGCAATGTCCACACTTTTAATGCTTTTTTTCCTACAAACAAGAACAGAATATTATAACACTCAACTTAATTACACTATAGCAGAAAAATAAATTTTCTATAACCAACTTACATAGAAATAAATCTACAATAAATCTATAATAATTTTTAAATTGTTAATTCGAAAATGTTTACATTTTAAATCTTACTTTCCTAGAAACAAAATCAACAAAATATTACATTTAAATTAATTATATTATAACAGAAAAAATAATATGACTTTAAACTTCTCACTTTACAATAAATCTACACTAAATTTGTCAAATTTTTTATTCTTTTAGTTAAAAACATAACAGAAGTTAGACATAAATTATAACAAACAATTAAATAAAGAGTAAAAGAAGGTCCTGCTTTTATATTCGTAGGTAATAAGGACTGCTTATGAGGTGCAAGTGAAGAGGTTGCTGCTTGTGAGAAACAAAAATGCAAGGAAGGGTGTAATGAGAGCTGCAAGAGGCTGGTGGCTTCTGAGGTGAGAGTTATAGGGAGAGATGTAAGGAAGCAGGAGGAGTGAGGGATTTTTAAAATAGCATTGTCCAAAAACGAGGGTTGCAAACAACACCTATTCTGTCAGGTATCTTCAGATTGTCCGCAATCCGTGACTTTGGACAATTCCTGTCGGCAATAAAGCGACATGTGGAGTTGTAGTGGTTGTCAGCTTGTCTGCAACTCTGCTTCTTGGAGATTAGCCAGCTCTCGACGCGTCATCTCGTCCGCAACTCGCCATTTTGGACACGTCCCAATCAGCTGAGATTTACATGTTGGGCGTCAGGGAACAGTGTTGTCCGCAAGTCATAAATTTGGACACGCCCAAATCACCTCAGATTCACATGTTAGAATAGTGCTGTCCGCAACTTCTGTTTTTGGACATGCCTTTGACATTTTGACCACATGTTGTCTGCAAACTTGTCTTTCGGTTTGTAACAAAACCACCCTAAACCCGAAAATACTTTACAAACAGCCCTAAAATGATAAATATTTTTTTAACATGCACTGTTTGGGTAAAAAGCCCCAGAAAATGCAGCACAAGTTGAGATAGCATTGCTAAGATCGGAGCTTCAGAAATTAAGATCAAAACTTACTGCACAAAGTAGGCACGAGGTAGAGGTTCTGATAAAAGCGCTTGAGGCAGCAACAACTAATATACAACTAATATTGCAGATTTCCGAAGTAGAGTAGAACAAGCTGTGACACGAGCTGAAGCTGCTGAGAAGGCTAAACTGAGACAAGAGGATCAAATAAACATGAGGAGAGAACATGAGAAGAAGAGAAAGGCAGTTATAACGTTATTGACCTTTTGGTAAAATTCTCAACATGACATTCTAGTCTCTGATACAATCAATTCTTATCAATTGGACACTTTTTTTTCTTCCTTTAAGTTTATATTCCATAAACTGTTAGTTGCAACTTGGTTAAAAAAATCATAATTCGTAGCTAACTCTGTCGGCTTTTTTGTGTCCATAAAATCTGTTACAGTTTTATCATAATGTTGTGTTTTTAACTGATACTTGCAAAAAGAAAAGAAAAGAAAAAGAACCATTTAATATAAAACTGCAAACTATTAGATGAAGGTTAAGAATCAGATGTCATATGTGAGGTTCTCCATGAGACATTGACCAGCTAAAGCTTTGAATACCTTCTCTTTTTTTTGGTTACAAGTGAGGGCTCTGACAGTGCCCAAAGGGATTCCCCTAATCAATCTTTACTAGTCTAGGAAAAGAGACACCAACGATGTCTTCCATTAAAATCTGCTTCACTGCGTCAGGGGGCAGTCCAAGAACGTGGTCCCCAGCGATTTTGCAAATCCTAGTTGTGCCAATTTATCTGCTGATCGATTTCCCTCTCTATAGGTGTGTTGGAATCTGACAAGCCAGTCTCTAGTGAGAAAATTTCTGCAAATGGTAACTAAAGGAGCTAACGGGTGCGAGTCTTGAACTGAGTGCTGCATAAAAAAGATAGCTGTTTGTGAATCCAAAGTAGCAACAAGGCGCGGCAGACCCTTCTACCACGCTAAGGTCAACCCGTAATATAACCCCTATAGTTCCGCTTCAATTGAGGATGCATAACCCAAATTGCTTGTAAAGCCACCAAGCCAATTGCCCATAGAGTCCCTAATTAGCCCTCCGCAAGCAGCGGCTTTCCTTGTTTTGGATGCTCCATCAGAGTTGAGCATGCACCAGATGGTGGGGGTGGAGCCCATCCTATGAAGATTTCCCGCCCCTGATCTTTGTTTTCCTCTTTTTGTTGAAAAGCTTGCGACATAGTCTGTGCTTGCTGTTTGAGAAATTCAAAGGAAATATGCAGTCTTTCATCGTTAAAAACAATAGCTTTCCTACTCTTCCATATCCACCAACACACTAGAATGAAAGCCGAGTTCCAGGGAAGACCGTGCCATGAATCTTTTTTATTTGACAGATTTGAGTAGACCCACTCCATCCAAGGAAGGGTGAAGAATTGCTGCTGCCCGTTGCTTGGCACAATCTGCTTCCAAATCTCTTTAGACTTCCCGCATTCTCTAAATAAATGGGCGGGTGTTTCATCTCCATCTGAGCATATTTGGCACTCACCATTGGTATTGAGACCCCTATCTCGCAACAAAGCTTTGGTAAAAATTCTGTTTTGCATAAGCAACCAAGCAAACATACGTTGTCTCTCTGGTGTGTGTAGCTTTCATACCTCTTTCCAAACCGAACCCCAGGTGCCTGTGTCCCAAGTGGGATTGTCTGATCTATCCTGTAAACGATACGCTGAGATGGCAGTGAAAGTGCCCTTGCTAGAAGGGCTCCAAGTAAAGACATCCTCTTTTCCCTGTAGATTTATTTGTTTGGCTGCTATTTTTAATAGAGCACTGGTCGGCAGGTACTGACTGAAATCCTCCCATTTCCACTGGTTGTTCTCCCATAAATCAGCCACTTTTAAATTCTCTAACTCTTCCGGAAGAGGTGTGCTAGCGCAGTCCTTCAGCACCATATTATCGAGCCACTTGTCTGACCAAAAGTAGGTGTTTCTTCCATTAAAAACCACCTTCTCCAGCCCTTTCAGAACTACCTCCTTCTACTTGCAAATACCTTTCCAAGTAGCAGAATCCCTACCAGAATATTGACAAACTTCTAACCCATCACGCCCTCTAGCATACTTGCTGCGTATAAACTTCATAGGCAGACTATCTTTCTGAGTGACCACTCTCCATGTTTGCTTTGCAAGTAAGGCTTTGTTGAAGATATTCATCCTTTTTATTCCCAGTCCCCCTTCGGTTTTCAGCTTACAAACTGTTTTCCAGCTGACTTTATTATTACCCGCTTCTCTTGTGTACCTCCCCATAAAAAGCGTCGCTGGCATTTATCCATCTCATTGAGGATAGTCTTTGGAAGGAGGGCTGTTTGCATAACGTAGGCTAGAATAGCAGCCGCGACCGATTTAACAAGCGTAGTTCTTGCTGCGAAGGATAGACATTTGGCTTTCCACCCTTAGAGACGACTCTGCACTCTCTCCATAACCTGGTTATATGTGTGCTTCGTTATTCTAGCCTGAATGGAAGGGACGCCTAGATAACTACCAAACTTTGTTGCCACCGATATACCCAATAAGTTACTGATGGACTGGGTCACAGATCGGGGAACCTGCTTTGAGAACAGTATGCTGGATTTCTCAAAATTAATTATTTGTCCAGAGTCCTTGCAAAATATTTGAAGACAGTCTTTAATCTGCATCGCTTGTGCCCTGTCCGCCTTAGCAAAAAGGATTAAATCATCCGCAAAACATAGGTAAGATAGGAAGGGGCCTCCTCTTGAACCTTGAACAGGCCTCCAGGTCCCTGCATTCACTCTTTGATCAATAAGATGGCCTAGTCTCTCGAGGCACAACACAAATATGTATGGGGATAGGGGATCTCCCTGGCGTAGCCCCCTCGAGGGTTTAAATTCCTCTGTGAGTTCACCATTCCAAGAGATCCGGAAGGCTGCAGAAGAAATGCACGTCATGATGACTCGAATAATGGACTTTGGAAATCCAAGCTTGACCAAAGTATCTTCCACAAATGGCCATTCCAGCCTATCATATGCTTTTTGAAGATCCAATTTTACCATCATACCCCTACTAGTTCCCCTCTCAGTTCTAAAGGAGTGTAGGATTTCCTGGTAAATTGGGACATTATCTGCAATATTGCGTCCCGGTATAAAGCTGTTTTGGCATGGGGAAATCATTTTTGGCAGGAGGGGTTTTAATTTATTAACAATGACCTTAGTGATAGTTTTATAGGCCACATTACACAGGCTAATAGGTCGAAAATGTTTAATGGCATCCGGAGCTGGAATTTTTGGGATAAGTACGAGAATAGTAGAATTGAGTGCCTCTTGAAACTTGCCTTCATTCAAACATTGTAAAACAACATCTGTCAGATCATTTCCTACAATGCCACATAGTTTTTGATAGAAAACAGGCTGGAAGCCATCCGGTCCATGAGCTTTATACGGACCCATTTCAAATATAGCCTGTTTAACCTCCTGTGCTCTATACGGTCTCTCTAGCTCAGTCACATCTTGATGGCTCCAAGATGGGAAAGAGCACGGGGTAGAGATTACAGCTGCAGAATTAGAATCTGTCGTGAATAAATCTCGAAAATAATCCATGGCAATTTTCTGCATTCCCGCTTGATTTCCAATCCACTCTCCATTCTCTCCCTTAAGCCTTTTAATTTTGTTTCTTTGGCGCCTAATTAGAGTTGAAGAGTGAAAAAATTTTGTGTTTCTATCTCCTGCTTGAATCCATTTTACTCTGGATTTCTGATACCATAGTGTTTCCTCCTCCATTAGAACTCTTCCTAGCTGGTGGTGTAATTTTCTCTCAAGATGAATGAGCCACATATCTAAACCTTGGTCCAGTCTTCTTTGGATTCCTGCTATGCGGGCCAGTAGCCTTTTCTTCTTATAGAAGATGTTCCCAAATACTTCCTTGTTCCAGTTTTCGAACGCCTCTGCCATCCCTCTAGTACCCTGGATAAATCCATGATTGCAATCCCATTTCTGTTCCACAAATTCCAAAAAATTAGGATGTTCCAACCATGCTCCCTAAAACCTAAAAGGTTTATTCGTTGCCAGATTTTGGTGATAATGGCTGAATTGAATATGAAGTGAAGAGTGATCTGAGAATACTCTCGCCAAATGGTTTACTGTTACATCAGGCCAGCTAACTCTGCCCTCTAAATTGCACAGAACTCTATCAAGTCGTCGTTGTATCCGAGAGCCTACAGAATTTCCTCGTGCCCATGTTAATGGAGACCCCGTAAAGCCTAAGTCAATAAGCCCCAGTTGAGATACCCAATTAGTAAAGAATACTCTGTCACTTAGTCTGCCTCCACTTCTACTACATTCTGTAGTTGACCCAATCGCATTAAAATCACCTGCCATGATCCACGGTTTCCCTGGTTGGACCTGCAGAGTTTTAATACGATCCCAGAATTCAACACTTGCCTGTCCGTTTGGATGCCTGTATACAGCCGTTAACTCCTATTCAAACCCATCCTCATTCTTTATTGCTACATGAATGAAGCATGGGTGTTGTTGTACTA
The DNA here is from genome assembly GCA_948193385.1 of Breynia disticha f. nivosa. NCBI lineage: Eukaryota > Viridiplantae > Streptophyta > Magnoliopsida > Malpighiales > Phyllanthaceae > Breynia > Breynia disticha. Next base: position 5,771 of record CANYCX012984496.1, read on the forward strand.
CTAACATGTTAAACTTTGCTATGTTCCACAGGATCCATAATCCTCCACTCAATCCCTCGGCCTCCTGTCTAATTTGTCCTCTAAAGGCCATCTTTCTACACACAGTATCTGCCTCACAACCACTAATTTTAGGCTCGGCTAACACAACTAACTCTATTGCATGAGATCTAATTAGCATTTTCAAATGTTGTACCGTCTCTAAATTCCCCATACCACATACATTCCACACTAAGATCGACATAATTAAAATTTGAAAAAGAGAATGGAGCCACCAACCTTTCATTGCCTCACTGCCGGAGGACACTCTCTTCCAACTCGACTTGGCGCGCATACCGGATCCCTTGATAATGACCTATGTCGAATTATCCTTGGTTCCCTCTCCGTTGGTCTCCCTAGTCTAGCTGGGTCATTGTTTGCAATGGGCAATGACTGTGGAGGTTGACGTTGAATAATAAGATCAGGTGGTTTTGGGGGGCTTAACTCCGCATTCAGATTCTTTGGGTCTTCTGGGGCTTTTTGATTTTGGGAGCTTACTACACTGTGATGAGACTTCACTTCTTTAGGGTGATCCATGACTGGTTCCTGATGTGTTGGGCCTAAAGTTTGAGTTGGGTAGTTGGATGAGTTTAAGTGTTTCGGTTGTGGGCCTGAGCTACTTGGCGTCGATCTTTGGTCTTGGCTAAGTTGTGGAGGGCCCACCTGTGTATTAGAAGTGCTGGGGGACAGAAGCACTTGCACCAACGGCATGCTTCTTTCTCTTTTTTTATTCTTTGGGGATGAGTGTGTCGTATTAATAACTGTTAATTCCTTATTCTTGTGGGCGACAGTGGATACTACATGCTCATTTGACTGCACCATATCATCAGAATTGAATTGCATTAAGTGTTTGAATCGGTTATCGATAGGAAGTTGCCCTTGTTGATGTTCTTTTTGTTTATCTCGAGTTGTCAGTCTAGCACAAGGCATAGGCCTCCGAGCCATCATTCTTGGTCCATGCCCATAGATGCTTGTTCCAGATATGCTGTCCATTTTATCAGTCGTTTGCTCCCCTGACATGGAAGTAGAAGGCTGACTGGGATGATTCACCGTCCTCTCGGCCTGTCCCCTGTTTTCTCCTTGATCATTCTCCTTGGTAATGACACCGTCTTCTTTATGAATTCGAACATAGCAGACTTCTGACCGGTGACCATACATGCCACATTGATAGCAAATGGTATGAATGCCTTCGTATTCTATTTGGAACCACTTGTTATCCAGACAGAAACGTGCAACCAAAGGCTTGGTAAGATCAACCTCCACACACACTCGTGCAAACCGAGCTCTAGTGGCCATACGTGTGTTAATATCAATTTTAACTGGTATACCAATACTTGAGGCCAGAGCAAACAGAACATCTTCTTGATAATACATCATTGAAAGTTCTGGGAACCTCACCCAAACTAGCGTTGATTGAATGGTGTCGTCAGAGGGACGAAAGTGCGGTGACCATCTACGGACCGTGAGATAGTGTCCTTGAACCATCCAGGGTCCCTCGGATAAGACTTTGTCTCTATCCTCACCGTTATCAAATTTGATCATGAAATAACCCGATCCTAAAGGCATAACTTCCATCTCTCCCAAAGGCTTCCACAACTCCCTGACCCTCCTCTCAAATGGGCCAACTCCAACGTTCCTTCTTAACGGCTTGGCAATCAAGGCATCTTCCATGGACGCACTAGCTATTCTTTAAGGACCTCAGAACAGGTGAACATGGGAAGCAATGGGTTGCCGTTCTCATGGTTTAAAATCATTTTATTGCTGGTAAGAAGGTTCTGAGCCCTTCGGGGAGGCTCTTTGGGCCGCTTAAGATGTCCCTAAAGGAGAGAGGCTGAAACTGATGCGGGGGCTGATTGGGGAGAGAAGGGTTATTCACGGGAGGGAGTGTAATGGATTGTTGTTGTTCTGTCGGCTTCGGGTGTTGGGTTGGCGATTGTGGAGTTTCTGACATAGAGCAAATTTGCATGGGGCTATTTACCCCCAAAGAGGGCGTGGTCTCCATACAGTCAATGAAAGACATGGAGTTAATGGGGGGTGGGTCAGGTGGCTTTCCAGGGTGGGGCTGGGTGGCTTGGGCAAGCAATGCTGGCTGGGGAGGGTTACTCATTTCTCTTTGCTTCTTTTGAATACCTTCTCTCCTTTCACAAAACTGCATTCATTTTATTGTTTTTTTTCTTAATTATTATGTTTTCTATTCATTTAATATTGTCGAATAATGTTGTTTAGATGTTTGTAGATAAGTATAAACAAACCTACCATGTCTATCAAGACTGAATAATGATGATTAGGAGGTTGATTACATGGACAATAACACAGATTATGTCAGACTGTATAACTACTACACGGCCTTAGACATGAGTCGTGTTACTAACGGTATATTTTTCATTGAATGAAAATAAATCAACACGGCTTGTTATACTGGTATATTATTACATCGTGTAATCATATGAAAATAGGACATGTAACAACACAAGTTAGAATATGGTCTGAGGAAGCAGCGTGATAAGTCGTGTAAAATATAATTGAACCACATGATCAATTATAGGGGCAGAGACAGGCCTAGGTCGGGGCCGGTGGGGGCACGTGCCCTCACCGGTGCCGGTAGAACTCCTTATTGTAGGAGTTTCGTCCATCAGATAACCGTTGGTGCCCCCACCGGCAGTCGAGTGGTGGGGGCACCATCCACTATGAAAAGAACGACAACAAAGCAATTAGAGGCGACAGGTGAAAAATAGAGAGTTGCAGAAGACGGCAGTCGCCTGGTTGGTGGAGTTTGGTATGTTAGAGAAGAAGGCGATGCTTAATTTGTCGTTTAGGAAGAAAACCTCTTTGTTTTTTTAGCCTAAACCGACGTCATTTATTAGAGGACTATTAGAATATTTTATATTATAAATTATGAAATAGTCATTAAAAAACCCTTATCGTTTGTTTACAATCTGTAGATAAAGCAAGCGTATTCCACCAGTCTCCACTCTCTACACATCCACTAGTGATGATTTTACTCACTGTAGTGCCGCTTTTGAGGTAAACTTTTGTTGGAATTATTGAATTATTGATATTGCAAAATTAATTTTATATATTTCTTTTATTCTCACAGACTACTTATTTATAAAATAAATAACTTAGTCAAAAGATTCAATCACCTAATTTATAATTACTTTCCTGACTTCTCTCACCTACTCCCCTTATTTTCTCACTCACTGAATCTTATATCTAGAACGCTCATTCTCATAGAAAGATACAGAGAAAAAAAAACCAAATACTCCTTTTTTTACTGGGTTCTTTTGATTATTCCTGTTGATTCTTGCTCCTCATTATTTGAGAAGACTTGTTTTATCATAAGAAAAATAAATTCCTTTAAGACAATGATTATTTCGCAACTCAAGTTAATTTATCGACAACAATCTAAAGGAATTTAGTATATGAGATCCAAAGCAGAAGGCAAAATCAATAAGATGTTACGGCAGAGAAACATTTTTCATCCAATTTTACAGACATCAAATGCGTTGGAAATTCTGAGCCAATATGATGTAATTACAGATGCAACAGACAATGCTCCAAGTCGTTACATGATTAGTGAAATTTGTGTCGTATTAGAAAAGCCTCTTGTTTTAGGTGCTGCGTTGGGTTTGGAAGGACAGCGTATAAGAGTTGGCTGCCGGTATTAGGCAATCCAGGAAGAAAACAATGGCTGCAATTGGTGCTGGAGCAACCACCATAAGTGGAAGGATGAGCATCTTTTCTTAATTGTGAAAGGGCTGAAAATGTCTCAAGGTTTGGCTGGTCTTCACTTGAAGACTATTATTCACATGAGTTTGTTTAGAGGTTACATGGAGGTCACTGGGTTCAGTCCTTAAGGAGCAAATTTACAAAGTGGCATCTGTGAATCTCTGTTCCAACATTTCTGGTTCATAGAATTCTGGGCGGAGGTGATTTTATCATAAATGCTTATGAAGGTATGTATATCTCTTGTCTCTCTTTATTATACATTTACAATTTTGAGAATGCCTAAACTTTTTAGCCATTTCGGTCATTTGTTCTGTGTTGCATACTTTTGTATGCTGCAATTCTTAATAAAAAAATACTATGTATTATATTAGGATTTTATTTATGCTACATAATAATTGGAATTATTAATTAAATTTGTCCAACTCTAATGAATTTGTAGCTTGTTAGCATTGGAGTTGTTTGAGCTCACTTACTATTGAGCTAATAGATTGATAATTAAATATATTTCGAGAGAAAATATTTTAGAAGTGAAAATTACTTTTTTGGCGTAAGAATCAAAGATTGATCATTCACAACCATGCTGATTGTTTTTTTTTTAATTTAAGTTTGCTAAGGATCATAGCATATTACCATTAACACGTAATTGTTTTGTGTTGCTAGATAATTCTTTCATGTAACCCGTGAATATTAAATCAAATATTGAGTTTAATGTTGAACTTTGGCATTCAGTTTGATCTGACTAAAGAAATATTGCGAGATAATTGATATGTTTTTGTAACAAATTATTTAAATTATGTTTATGTATATGTGATTTATAATATTTTACATAAATATTGTTTTCGTGAAATTGGTGATGTACATTCATCAATTGGAAGCCAAAACAAAAACTTGTTTTGATGGGTGATCATCTAGTGTGTGTGCCAAATTATATAATATTTTGATGAGAATTTGAGTATGCCGGTGGTTATGGTTGTGCCTAATCATGGATGATATTGACAAAATTTGTTTTGTGTTTGCACAAGAAAATGATTTTTGTTTGATGAGAATTAATAATAGTCATTACGTCAAGTAATTTTCTAATGTTGTTTGCGATCAAATATTTTATAAAGTATTAGAGTGTATTACATAGATTGACTATTTACTATTTTCTTTTGCAATTGATGAAGCAATTTTGCTGCTTGTTTACATTATTTAAAATTGTGGGGGTATGAAATTAATTTACATTTGATAAAGTTATTAAATGATATAAGTAAGTATGTTTATACCTCATTTATTTATTTTGTATATTTATGTTGATGTACTACTTAACACTAAGATGTTATTAGCTTCACAATTTGATATGAAAGATTTGAATGAAACTAAAGTGATACTAAAAATTATAAAGAATGATGGTGACATTTTGCTGTCACAAAGTCTCCATGTGAAGAAACTCCTAATGAAGTTTAATAGTGTGAGGTGAAAAATGTGAGTGCTCCTTGTGATTTTAATACTCAATTAACGAAAAATAGAGGATACTTTGTATCTCAATTTAAGTGTGTACAGACTATTGAGAGTCTGTTGTATCTAATAAATTTTATGAGACCTAATATATCATATATTATCGGTGGACTGAGGTATAACATTAATTATGGTATTCAATATAATGGATTATCCATTGTACTTAAAGGTACAATGATACTGGTTGACTCTTAGGATCAAATGAGTTAAATTGTACTGGTGGACATGTATTCACACAAGGCAGAGGTATTGTGGCTTGGAAATCAACCAAGCAAACTATCATTGTCAGAGTTGAAATTTATTACACTGGAGTTAGTTGGCAATAAAGCTGAGTTGTTGGAAAACTTCTTGGCAGACATTCCTCTAAGAATTAAACCTACACCTTTGTATTAATGTATTGTGATTGCAAGGCTACAACAACTATTGCAAGAAAACTTAAATGGTGAAAATTGATTTATTCAATTGAGACACAACGTGGTAGAACAATTTTTCAAATATGAACGTACTTTCATCGATCTTGTGTAGCCTAAAGAGGATTTGGTCGATCCTCTGACTAAACTATTGTGAAGAAATAACATTCTTAAAACATCGAGGGCAATGTGACTAAGACAAATTTGAGTTTATCAACAATTGAGCGGAACCCAACCTATGTGATTGGACATCCCATGAAATAGGTTCATATGGGTAATAACAAGTCAATTGTTGATCATGCGCACTGTTGAGATTTATAGTCCATCCTATAGTGAGTGAAGTGCTTGAACTGCCAATTAAATGTGAGGTTGAGTATATCACTCGTAATGTATTTCATATCTTTTAAGGGTGGTGTACCAATGCAGTGTATACTTGGTGAAATCATCTATATGAGTGTGGAGTGGAGTCTCTCCTATTAGATTTAGCCAAAATCTCTAAAGCACTCATGAATTAACCAGGCACGTGCATGGCTTATTAGCGCAAAAAACGCAAAGAACAATAGGAAAAGAGCAGAGTAATGTGATTAATGAAACCTCTATCTTACATTAAAATTTTCTGGTTCATAGAAACTATATGTTTCACCAAAACTTTATAAAATAAGTTTTATTTTTCTAGATATGGTTCATAATCTCAAAAGGACGTCATATTCAATGCATTACTATTCATGTTTAAAGAATCCAGAAATGAAAATCTTATTTTGTCTTTTGCAATATGTGGGGGATTGTTGGAATTATAATTTTATGAGTATTGGAAAAATCAATTAACTCACACTTATTTATCCACACATTCTGCTCATTAGAAAGAGAAAATACACTTATTAAAAATACGTAATTTAGCCACCTATTTTGTAGGTATTTTGCTTAGTTTTCTCAACTACTCTACGTTATAAAGACTCTTATTCTCATAAAAAAAAAGACAGAAACAACTAAATACACCTTTCTTCTTTGGGTTCTTTTTTTTTTTTTTATTTGTGTAATCTCAATTAATGGGTGGAACAGTATAAGGGAAACATCTCCTTATAGGAGTACATTGAGGATACATACTGGGATTATTAATCCCTAATCTATCTTGACACAATATGGAGAATAAAGGTTGTTGTAGATCCTCAATCTCCTCAAGACGAAAGTCGGAGTGGTTCAATTTCGATCGAGCAAGCCAATGAGCAGCTACATTATCCTCCCTGAAAACATGATTGCACTGAATACTCGGATACAAATGCAGTAGCTGTTGAATTTCCCAAATGAGGGCTAGGTTTCTTCCCTTCCAATCCCTCTTGCTTGTGATTATTTCTACTGCAAGCTTAGAATCAGATTCAACAATGAAGGAGGTAAAACCCTTAGCTATAGCCCATTTCAAACCATAAAGTAAACCCCAGAGTTCAGCAAAGAGAGGGGAACAC
>CANYCX012985432.1:0-17313 GCA_948193385.1 Breynia disticha f. nivosa
TACTGAAAAAAAGAAAAAGAAAAATCAGAAACATAATTTTAATTTTTAAATTCTAAATGTAGAGTGCAGAAACATTATTGGATAAGTTTGAATTGTAAATTCTAAATGTTACGATTTATCTTCTTTAGTAGTACAGATGGTATTTTTATTCCTCTTTTTTATTAATTTTTTATTTAAATATCTAATCAATTATAATTATTATTTTATGGTAAATTTAATTTTATATTTTTGTCTTAAATTATTAATAATTTTAAATTTTTTAAAAATTAAATATTAATTTAAAGATTAGATATAAAAAAAGAAATATTTTTTAAATGATAATTTTTGTTAAATAATATATATATTTTTATAAAAGTTTATGTATAAATTTGTTAATATTATATCTTTTTCATATTTTAAAAAATACACAAATTTTTAATAATTACATTGTTTTCATATTAAACATATAAAAATAATACTTTTTTAGTAATTTATTTCTTGAGTAATCAGTGAATTACTTAATACGAACTTTCTTAATTGTAATAAAGAAAACCTATATCTAAAAGAATTGTGGGATTCGTTGCGCAATAAATAGGGTAAAAACCTTTCTCATTCCTCAATAATACCACTCATAATTTTTCAGTTCTCTAATTTCAAATAAATAATTTTTCGATCTTTGAAATAATGACATAATTATTATCGTGAATCCTTCATTTAATTAAGTTAATGGATTATATACACGTATTACAGGGGCAAAAAATAAATCATTTATCGATCATTTATGTAATCTTTCTGCTTAATTTTCTGATGTCTTAATAATACTATATGACAAATAAAAATGACATTGAAAGCTTTATGTTCCTCCAATAATGTCGACATGATTATTGGAGACATAATCATTCTTATCTTGGAGGGTACATTCAAAAAGATAATTATAATATGATGTTTTTATTAATTCAAAAAGATCATCATAATCTAGAAGTTGTTGCGCCACTTTGGCACAACAATCAAAAAGTTCTGTTTAATAAATGGGACGTCTAAGATCCATTTCTACACAGTATTTTTCCGCAATAAGTGAGAAAAAAAAATTAATTTTTTTTGCAAAGAAATGAGTAACTCCCTTCAGCTTCCTTCAACTGTCCCTGCTAGTCACCCCCCCCCGGCGGCCCGGGGGGGTGGGGGGGGTGGGGTGCGTTTGTTTGTCCCTCCGTTGGGGGGTTTTTTTTTTGCTTTTTTGTTTTTATTTTTGGTTGGGGGGGGGGGGGGTATCTGGCGGGTCCCCAGGTGGGGGGTGACTAGCAGGGACAGTTGAAGGAAGCTGAAGGGAGTTACTCATTTCTACAATTGCTAAAATATGCCCCAATAGGACTTGGCGTGGCGTTTTTGCATTTCCATTTGTTGTAGTTAGTTGGTAGTATTGTCGTTCAACAGCTTCATGACAGTTCTGTATATAAAATAGGTAACAGAATTTATAAATATACACTTATAAAATACTAATGACATGAAATCAATTTTTGTAATGTTTGTATCAATAATATTTTAATAAAATAAATAATAGAATATAATTACTGCACGAGTAACATAAATTTCCAATTGTAAAAGGACCCAAATCGCAATCCCAAATTTTAATGCATGTTTTGGTGGTATTTTGTGAATTTAACCCAATGACTAGACCGAATACACTAACTACTAATCCAATCTAATTTTAGCATTCAAATCAATTACAAGTAAACCAACATGCAACCGACCAACCAACCAAACTAAAAATTAAATAACTTTAAAAAATAAATAATTATATATATAACATATTTATTCATTTATATTATTTTAAATTAACAATTCAACCAATAAACCAGTGTATTAACTAAACCAGCCACAGCGGTGCAATTCTAATAACATGCTTTAACCCTTACAAATTGAGTTATTACTAAAGAAAATAAATTATTCACAATACAATTGTAGAAAAAGTCACTAAATACATCTAAAAAAACATATAATAAAAGGGTTGGAAACATCTAAACTAATAAAATTGAGGTCAGCTTAAAACTACTTGTTCAAAGAAGCATACAACTGTATATGGTACAAACTACAAACAGGTTTGGATATTGTCAGCAAAGTTCAAATTCACAGTGCCTTCTCATCACCAACACCAACTAAATCCTCACTTGCAACTTGACATCTAAGCAGTAGTAAACAGCAGCATACCTTTGTTTCACAATGAGTGATAATAATCTGCGTTAAATTATACTAATCATCGTCCTCTCCATCGTCCTTGTCTCCTCCATCATCACCAGCTTCTGCGTTCTCTTCAACTTCTTCCCCTTCAGACTCATCAGACATGTCATTTATAACCTCTGTAATAATATCTTTAACCTCTGCTTTTCTGTGCAATAGGTCGATGCCGAAATGGTCACCTAATATAATAACAATAGTTTGCAAGGTTAGTAAATGAAAGCACACGAATACCACATTATAGATTAATAGAAAAAAATGTAATACCGAGGCTCTTCAGAATATCAGATAAAGTTGCCTGCAGGTTGAAGGAGAGAAGCAATCAGTAATAATGGAATAAGTAAAACCAATCACAATACGCAGAACTATTCAAAGAATTACTCACTGTATTGAAATCCACTTTCTTCAGAATCTCTCCAACAACTACATGCAACTCCTCTCTGGTTGGTTCGGGCTTAGTCTTCTTGCGAGATTTTGACTTGCCTAACAGGGGAACAAGGGAATAACTTCATATTAGAGAAAATTTTTAGAAAAAACATAACTAAAGGAAAAACAACATCCGGGCACTGAAGTATGATCTTTTCAGATATAAATAACCTATTGTAAGTTTTCCCCATTTATTAATTCTAGTAGCTCCGCACGAAAGGCGAAGAACACTACACACCAAAATCCACATTAATTTGTATCACTTTAATGACCAAGCCAAAACAAACACCTCTGGATTCACCCTATTTCACAAATGACAGGAAGATACCTATGTATTCTGGAATGACTTGCAAACATTTTCTATGATTTATCATTTCAGACAAATCAACAATGAATTAGCTTTCCATGAGAACTTTGCAACAAACAGAAAAAACATCATGTGGATAAAAACAACCGAGCCGGAAAGAAAAGCAGGTTCATAATAACAGTCCGGGTTTAATTACTTTACACATAACGCAAAGATAATATACCTTGATCTTTATCAGAAGTCTTTGCCGATGTCTTCCCGGACTGTTTCTTACTTGTAATCTTTTTCTTGGCAGAATTATCAGGATCGTTTGAGTTTTCCTTGTCAACCTTTTGCTTCTTTGATGAAGACTTTGATTTCTGTTTCGAAGCAGAAGTCCCATCGGTGTCTGAGGACCTTTTTGTAGATTTTGGAGTTTTATCAGATTTTGCGGGTGTGCTCTTTCCAGATGATTTATCCTTATTTCTACCCTTATTCTTAACACCCAGGCTCTCCTTAACAGTTTTCTTTGATGAAGACTTCTTAGTTGACACCTGATTCTTTTTTTCATCTTCTTCCTTTTCTTTTTCTTTCTCTGTTTCATTTTCTTTCTCTGTTTCTTTTTCTTTTTCTTCTTCACCATCTGATTTACTGCCCTCATGATCACTCTCTTCCTTTGGTGCTGTATCACTTTCACCATCCTCCTCAGAATCATCCTTAACATCAGGTGATTTAACCTTATCTTCTTCATCTCCATCTTCCTCTCCTTTGGATGGAAGCTTTTGTTTTTCCCCACTCAGGGGTGTTTTCTTTTGCTTCTGGAGAGTAATAAGTTGAAAATGTACGCCAAATTCAGTATAATATCAAATAAACAACAGCAAAATTGAGTTTACGGGAAAACTTCAGAAAGTTAACGCATGAGAATGTGCCAAATAACTAATTGATAAAAATGATTTGCTAACAAATCAACTCCACAAACAATAAACCTATTTTCACTTTAAAATATTAACAGTTAAAACTTAAATGCATGGAAAGCTCTGGTTAGTTTATTAATATAATCCACTACATAAGTACATGAGATTACAACCAAGAATATGCCCACAATTAATTAATGAAATGTCTATTAATAAAATACACGACTCATACAATTTAAGGTTTCTAAAATAATTTTTCCATTGAACTAAACCAGATCACAAGATGCATGAGATGATTTGATTTTTGAACTTGACCAATTTAAGTCCAAGATACAGAATAGCAATTTACAGAAATCAATGCATCAATACCTCAACCAAAACATATGGTGAGAATGTGAAACAAAGCGACAAGGAACACAATACAAACCTTTGCTGGTGTAACTGTTGCATCTTCACGATTTGCACTCTTGGGTGTTGATGATTTACGCTTCTTAGCTTTCTGAATTACATTCAATACAAATTAATCAATTCAAACATAATAAGAGGAAAGAAAATTGCGTAAACAATGACTAACAAAATCACGAATTAAAGATCGCAAACCTGTTCCTTTTCAGCAAGTAGGACGTCAGTAGTAGTATGAGGAGATTCCAGAAAATCTAATATTTTTACTGTGAGCTCTTCCTGGGATTTTCCAATACATGAAAGTCTCTATCAATACATTTAAATCGGACAAAGAAACTTTTTACATCAAATACACTCTAGCACCAACCTTTCGCACATTAGCCTTATTTATTGGAATATTAAGCACGTCACAGAAATCCATCAACTTCTCTTTAACACATTTATCAAGCTTTTCTCTTACTTTAGCTTTCTGTTTTTCCTGTAGAAACATGCAATTTCACAAGTCAAAATAGATTATCAACAAAAGTTTATAAACAGAAGTGCAGCAGCATCACTTTTTTCGGCACTATAACCTAATATAGAATGAAACAAGCAGCAACTGAAATAACAATCTTCAGTCTACGAGATAAGAGTACCTCATTCTCAACCCATACATAGCCTGAAAACTGACCAATATTCTTCTTCATGCTATGTGCCTACGGAAATGGGAATAATAAAAAGGATTCCATTTATTCAGTCTTAAGTAGTATGACAAACCTATTACTCACAAATCCAAAAAAGGGACAAAGAATAGCTATAAGAAAGATGAACAGCAAGCACCTTTGCTTTCTTCCCAAAAAGAATCATGTGAAGGGTTTGCAAGTTTTCATCAGGTTTTCTCTTGGACAACTTGAAGGCCACTGCAATCATTGCACACAATACAAAGAAAGAGTGACCACAAAAAAAAAACATAGTTTTTCAATGACACTAAACACACCCGACAGAACCAGCCTTATGTATATTAACATTTGACACTAGTTCTAGCACTCTACTATATGAATAATATATTCATTTGGTGGCAGAGAACAATAAGAGCAATTTATTATTTCACACATGAGGTCTAACTATATGAACTAATACATCCTTGCATCTTTATCATATCCATGAATTCAGTATTCAAACATACTAATTACTGCAAATATTAACTATCTGCCAATGAATTATTAAAAAACTATTAACATTTTTTAAAGTCTAATGCGATTATGTCGTATTGAGCTATGAGTTTGATACAACAAGGACCAAATTGAAACGAGTATCAATGAAACAAGAATGGATTAGCTAATATACAAAAACCTCAGAGATGAGAAAAGAGTAATCATTCAATAATAATTCACCAAAATCCCATAGACTCTGCGTAACTAAATAGCCCGAGCCTAACAACAACATAAATAACAATTCCACAGTAAACATTTGACAAACACATAAATGATAAAACACAAGGAAGCAGAATAAAAAGAGACAAACCATTGGGAATATCCTTAAGCTGAGTTCCACGCCCCTACAAAGCCAAACAAAACCAATAAAATTCCAAAACGAATTAAATTCAAAAAAAAATTAACAAACATTTTCCGACTTTAACCTTCTCAATAGAAATAGGCTTAGCAGCAGACCTCCCAGCGTCAGGCGCAGAGTACCTCTCGACAAGCTTCCTCTCTCTGGCGGGCCTATCGGTACGAAAGACGCCTTCCTCGTCGGTTTTCTTGTCCTCTAGGGTTTCAACAGAGGCCATAGGTAGGGATAGGTTTAGTTGGGGTTGGCTTTAATTTTGGAAAGAGGAGAGAGAGAAAGTTAGCTCGATTGAGAGTATAAGGAGAAAAGTAAAGGCGGGGTTTCAAAAAATTTGGGCATCAGAGCGGGATTTCTGCTTCATTTTTTGTTTTTGTAGCGCCCCCATCCCTCTCCTCTGTGTGTGAGAGTGTAGTTTAGGTGTCAGTTTTGCGAATTCACCATCTGTCTTTTTACTGTGCTGCTTCCCCGCGTTTAATTATTACCTTCCTAAAATTATTACTTTAATTCTTACAATATTATAAAATTAATTTAAAATACATATATCATTTTATAAAATTAGAAATATTATTTGTTTAATACTGTTATATTATTTTGAAAATTTAATTTATATTGTTTTAATTTTTATTTTAAAATTTAATATAAAAAATATTTTAATCAATTATTTATAAAATAATTATTTAAAAAAGAATCAATTATATTACAAAAAAAATGTACAATTAAAAATAAATACATAAATCGCAATCCATCCCATCCGATATAAACGACTAACACTAAACGACACCGTCGTGCTTTTGTCGCCATCAAACTCCTGTCACGTTAAACATCCATTCAAACGACACCGTACACGAACAGACTAAACCCGCCATGGACACAACCCCACGACCCATGCATCTGGACGGACCCGACCTCGACCTCTACACAATCCCTCGTCACTCGAGTAACTCTATTGTTCTCTCTCTTCTTTTTATTTTAATTTTCTCGCAAAAAACTCATTTTATTTTCTGTTCTCGCAGGTTGGTTTCGATGGGACAATATCCACGAAAAAGAACGAACATCCCTCAAAGAATTCTTCGACGGAACTTCGATTACTCGAACTCCAAAAATCTACAAAGAATACAGAGATTTTATTATCAACAAGTACCGCGAGGAACCTTCGAGAACCTTAACCTTCACTCAAATTAGGAAGTGTTTGATTGGTGACGTTACTTTGTTGTATAAAGTGTTTAATTTTCTGGATAAGTGGGGAATTATTAACTTTGGTGTTGCTGGTAGCAATGCGTCGTCGTTTTGTGAGGAAATTGGGAATGTTACAGTTGAGGAAGGTGCTCCTAATGGGGTTCGTGTTGTTGCTACTCCTGGTTCGTTGAAACCGATCTCGGCTCCCAGAAGTAAGGGGAACGGAGGTGGTGGTGGTGGTGGGAGTGAGTTGGTGAATTTGGCTTCGTATTCGGATGTGTTTGGGTTGGAGAAGCAGAGGAAGAGGTCTTCCTGCGGGGTTTGTGATGTGAGTTGCGAAACTAAGCGGTATGAGTACATCAAGGTGTGTGTTTGTATTTTTTTTGTTGGTTGTTTTCGCGAATGTGGGCATTGGTTTTCTGATAATGTGCTAGTGGTTCGAATATTAGTTTAGCTTAAACTTTTGTTCGATTGATTTTTGATGATGTGCTTATTATTTGGATGAAAGTTTTAGTTAGATTGGTTTATGATAATCTCCTAATAATGCAGACGCTAACTTCAAATTTTAGGTGCATTGATTTCTAATTACGTGCTAACAATTTGAATATTAGCTTAAGAGTTTTGGTGGATTGGTTTATGATAATGTGCTAATGATTCGAATGTTAGTTTAAACTCTTAGGTGGATTTGTTATCTTATAGTTTCCTAATAGTTTGAATATAAACTTAAATATTTTGGTGGGTTGCTTTTTGCTAATGGTGTTGATGATTTGAATTACAGGGTACTTATGTGATGTGTGAGAAGTGTTTTGAGAGTGGAAAGTTTGGGGAGGGGAAGTCAAAGGATGATTTTGAGTTGAAAGATAGCGCTAACGGAAATGGCAAAGAAGAAGTTGCGTGGACTGAGGAAGAGACTGTACTCTTGTTGGAGTCTGTTATGAGACATGGGAGTGATTGGGACCTTGTTGCGCAGCATGTTCAAACTAAGACTAAACTTGAGTGTATTGCTAAGCTTATTGAGCTTCCTCTTGGGGACCTTATGTTGAGTTCTAAAAATCGCCATGATCACGTTAATGGAATGAATGGGAATTTGGGTAACTCAGTAGATGTTCCATCATCTACATTGAAACCTCAAGAGGCTGTGGAGAGTGAGGATCCTGAGCTGGAGAATGTGAATGAGCAGAATGGAGAAGATGCAGAAGAAGGTCCTCCTTTGAAAAGAAAACGAATTAGTTCTCTATTAGATGGTGGTAGTGGTTTGATGAAACAGGTAACATGTGCTGCTGCAAATCCCTTTATTTTTCATTTAACGTGTAAAGTAGTATGGATTGGATTTTTTTTGCTGAGTGATCCATGATAAACCACTTCCTCTAATCAACTAAAGCACCTAAGCTTGTTACCCGTAATGATTGCTATTACAAAATACGTTCTCTTAAATCTTATTTGTTCTTCTTACTGCTATTAATTGTTGACAATATTTTCGTTAGATTTCACTCATCTCAACCATGGTCGACTCAGATTTAAAAGCCGCTGCAGCTGAGGCAGCTGTTGCAAAACTTTGTGATGAAACTTCGTGTCCGAGGGAAATCTTTGATGATGAAGATGTTATTGTTGCTAATGGCTTGCCATACTCTTCCCATTCAGACAGGTTTCTCGCTGTCATTTTTTTATCTTTTGGATGTTTTCAAGATGATATTGTATGTTATGCTTTTTCTTTGTTGAACTTTTTTTTTTATTAATTTCTTCTATTTAGATCTCATCAAAAGAAAGATTTGGATGAGGAGGAAGGTCCTGCTCAATCAGGTAGTTTATTTTAAATGCAGCTTAGCAAATTGATCTTCATGATTTGTTTGATAATAATTTGTGGGAACTATTTAGGTTGCCCATATTAGTTAGTGGATGACTGGCTTCTCTACTCTTTTGGGGTTCCTTTTTTATATCTTATATCTGAAAGGGTGCGCATATAGGCGCATTATTCCTTTTGTTTGTGCTTGTCATGTGCAAATGTTTAAATTGAGTTTTTCCTTTCTGTATTTGATGTAGTGGTACTTGCATTATGTTGAACAATTCATTATTACGGGTTGTAATTTATCCTGCAACGAGCATATTAATGGTTTATGGCATCTCCAGATGGTGTTCTCTTTCTGCTTGCTTTATTCGAAAAGTCTAAATATGCTTGTGTGTTCCAGAAACTGAGGAGCCCGTGCAGGATGATATACCTCTAACATTGCGACTTAGAGCTGCAATTGCAACAGCTTTTGCCGCAGCTGCTGCTCGTGCCAAATTATTGGCTGATCAGGAAGACAGAGAAATCAAATATTTAGTGTCAACTATATTAGAGACACAGGTCAGTTGATAGAAATTCTTTTTAAAGAAAGAAACATGCCGCATTAGTATCACGCAACTCTAATACTTGTCTTGTCCAACAACAGATCAAAAAATTGCAATGCAAAATCAAGCGTTTCGACGAACTGGGGGCGATTATGGAGAAGGAACATGCGGAATTGGAGGAACTGAAAGAGCATTTAATTGACGAGCGGATTGATATCTTACAGAAGACGATTGATGCAGGCGTCTCGAATTGGAAAGATCCTGTAAGACTTCTACCTGGTGGTGTTTGTTGATGGCAATGTAGAATACGTAAAGTAAAACCAGATTCAATTAATTATAGCTTCCTGTACTACACTGAAGGTTGCTTAATTTTCAGTGTAATAGGCTTCTTTTGGTTCATCAGTTTCCAATTGGATTGATGAGCTGGTGTCTGTACCACTAATTGCTTTTGTCACAAATCGAATTTTGGTTTATCTTGTCCTATAAATCGAAGGGAACTATTCTAAATAAATTCATTCTGTTCTTGTTGTTCATGCACAATTTGCATTCATGTACAACCGAATACTTTCATTACTGATTACAGAGGATGCACAGTGTACATTTCCCCAAAGGTAAATGTCGGTTACTCCGATCCTTTTCATAAAATTTATCAACAAAAGATGTACAAACCGTTCTTTGTTAACGCTATCCGTTTCTTAAAATTTGTCAACCGAAGATGTACAAACCGAAAATTTATCAACCAATGATGTACAAACCGTTCTTGGTTAACGCCATCCTTTTTTAAAAATTTGTCAACTGAAGATGTACAAACCGTTATTGAGAATTATCCTTGAGATGTCTTATTCGTTTTAGCATTATTATATTTAGGACTGATGGGTATATGTTTAGTCAATTATTTGTTGAGACTAAAAAAAATATTAAATAACAATTTATAAAAAAATTACAATTTAAAAACAGTTGTATATAATTTAAATAATAACAAATTAATATTTATTTTAAATTAGTACAATAATAAATTAAAAATAATATTTTTACTTTAAATCTTTTAAACTATTTTAGAAAAAATTAAACTTTTTTGAGATTAATGAATGGTGAGTATATTCAATTAGGCGCAAAATTTAAAAAATTAAAACGATCAATCAAACTATCAAACCACTCCTAATGGTGAGTGGTTTGCTCGTAATTTAAGCATCAAGTTATCCATTTCTAGTGCTTAACCAATATTTCGGTTTGATTATTGATTTTTCATCAATTATATAATCTGCTTTATCCAAGGACCTCATGGTATCAACAGTGTAACCTGAAATTTCCATTGCCTTCCAAACATTACAGAGAAGTTTCTTGATTAAAAAAAAAGATGTTTGGATCCTGTATGGCATATCCACGGATATCAGCAAGTTATCAGTTTTGGTGGTGAAATATATCAGTATTTCTATATTTTACTTGTTCAGGATATTTTGAGGTAGGATATGACCAGAAACCTGTTCATATGTGCATGCAACCTACAGAAATTTGAGCTTCCATTTCATTAAGGATAAAACTATGGCAGCAACTAATTAATGTGATACAGAACTAGTTAACTTGGCAATGGCAGCAATTGTTGTTATGTTCCAAATGTTAAGAAACTGTCAATTATTCAGTTCGTCGGCAACCCAAGGGGTAATGGTCGAGTGGCAACCGACCTCATGCTAGAGGTCTCGCCTCGGGTCCGCCCAGGTTCGATTCCTGGCGTGGGAGCACTCCTCTTAGGTAGCTCCCAAGCCTCCCAAAGCGGTCTGGATTAGTCGGGGGTCCAATGTGGCTCCCGGATACCATGCTGTTTCGTCAGAAAAGTCGAACCAAAAAAAAAATTCAGTTCGTCGGCAAAGTTTTTCGCCCTTCGTAAAAGTTTTGTTCGTTAAAAGCATATATTTCTTGCTGGAACCACTTACATTCTTGACACTGCAAAGCTTGCTTTGTGTCAATCATATCAAGACAAACACAACAGACAGTACTAGAAACCATAATTTACAAGCAGAAACGAAACTTCAACTAGCACTACCTTACAAACCTCTACATTTGAGGTTTTGGTTCATTTCCAGAAAGCAAACAAGTTTACTGTTATTAACAGAAGCATGTTACTCCATTTTCTGGACCCTATCATCCAAGACAGATGCAGAACTTTCCTTGCGACCCAGTAGCACAGGTTGCACTCAGAAATTTTTCCCGAAGAACTTTTTTGCACTCAGCGATGCACTCTGGGAGCGTGCATGGATTCAGCTGAATGCTAAATGCACACTCCACAATCCTTGGACCCAGAACTACCATTCCTAGCACAATAACCAAGAAAAACAACTTCATTCCAATGCCTGCCATTCTCTCTTATCTGTTTTAATGAACAACACATCCTTCCTATTTATACCCACAAAACAAATCTAGAATGATTCCCCATTAACCAGGAAAACAATTTTATAGAGCAATGTTAATTATATTTCGAGCACATTAAGGTTTAGTAGTGTTGTTTGCTTACTCCTGCATCCACTCCTGCATCCACTCATGGCAGCAATAGCCGCAGTTTGGTGTAATTTCATCCAATCAGAGACCGACATTGCGAAAAACGACAGAATGGTATTTCCAGGTGTAGGTTTCCGATTATGAGATGTGGTTTTTCCAATCAATCTACGACATTCTTAAGGCTTGATTTGGTTTAGTTTAAACTAAGAATGTGCCAACCACTTTCTGTAATAATTGGTTTCTTGTTTGTGAAGAATATATATATGTATATATTTGTTCTCATTGGTAGAGGAAGTACCAATCACATATTCTAAAACATTGTAACAGCTTTAAGTTAACACCTTTTTGTGCTTTGTTTATGCTGAAATTTGGTTAGGTTATTTTTGTTTGAATCACGAGGTATCTAAGCAGACTAATCATTGTTTGAGTCGGACAGGAATATAAGGACGACAAAACTCTCCCAACCGAATTTTACGTAATTGCGTGTTCAGAATTCGAACTCGAGATCTCTAGGTAAGCTAAAACAACTACATGTCAGTTGATCTACGCGATGGTTGATTTGGTGATTTAGGCTATGAGAATTTGCCGCCAAAATAAGAAGTGTAAATGAACAAAAATAACCTCATCTTTGTGTTTTGTATCAAAATAGCCTCAACTTTAAAAAAATTTCATTACCTTTGCATTTTGGTACAAAAATAGTCTTTCGTTAGTTTTCCGATAAGTTTGACCGTTAAATACCACATATGATTGCTGAAATGGAAAAAATCGGTGATGTGTCTTAATGATGTGAATAAATAACAAAATATTTCTTATCAATAAATAATAATAATAATAATAATAATAATAAGAATAAGAATAATAATAAACTTAATGATTTAATTTGTTAGAGTTGTAACTTATAATTATTAATAAGTATACAAAAAAATGACAAAACAAATTTATAAATTTTATCTCTTACTATTTGAATAAATCTGAACATTAAATTTTTTTAGTTGACATATTGTTTTGAATAAAAAAAATAAAAGAGTTAATTACTAAATATTTTATAAATTTAAGTTATAAAATTAAATATTTTTTTGACTTAATCGATTAAATTAAGTAGTTATTTTTATTATTATCAGATACAATCAAAGTAATAAAGTGTTTAATGTTTTAAAGAAAATGCTTAATTAGTGTCATCAAACACTCCAAGTTAGATGTATACATATGCAAATTGTAATTGGCATGATTTAATAATAATAATAATTATTATTATTATTATTATTATTATTATTTATTGATAAAAAAATATTTTGTTATTTATTCACATCATTAAGACACATCACCGATTTTTTCCATTTCAGCAATCATACGTGGCATTTAGCGGTCAAACTTAACGAAAAACTAACGGTAGACATTTTTGTACCAAAATGCAAAGGTTATGACATTTTGATTCACTTTTTAAAGTTCAGACTATTTTTGATACAACACACAAAGGTGGGGCTATTTTTGTTCATTTACTCAAATAACAATTCTATTTGTTAAATAAGATGTGGAATAATTCTTTATACACTTAATCTGTATTTTTATTTCAATATAAAATGCAATTACAGAAAATTCTTTCATTTTTTTAATTTAATTTGTCCAAATTGTGCGTAATAAATTAATTTTTTATAATTATTGCAAACTTAATTCATTATACACATAAATAATATACAAAGAGTGTAATACATAATTCTAATACATACAATGAAAGCAATTATATTCTACTACTTAGTTTTTCTTCATCTTTCACATCGATGGGGCTACTGTTTGTTACGCCGATTTTGCAAGGGTGGTTCGCGAAGGATTATTTCACACTCGGATGCAAAATGTATGCACATGGGTTCGTATTGCCTGATAAAATTAGGACTTAATCTGCCTGATGCATCAAACTCTAATCACCTGAAGCATCTATAAGCTCTGGAAATTCAGCTGGCCTTTCTAAATTAGGCATCAAGCTTTCTTTCACTGTAATCAAGAGATCAAGGATCTTCTTGCTCACTGTATCTGTCCGTGATCGGCCGTTCCAGGGGATCAAGAAGAAGCGGCTACTCCAATCTAGTATATCAGGCCAGAAAACCTTCCAGTAGAACAATGGCAGGTACCAGTATGGTTCTACCAGGTATTTATCCCCTCTGCATGCAGCTCTAACAATGGCTTTGGCACATTCCTCTGCAGATTGCAGTGGCATTATGCTTATTTCTACCTGAAGACAACATTCAATATCACTTTTATATTTATCCAATTTTGAATACACAAATGCATTATATGATGCTTAGCTATAGCAAGAAATTTACGTCTCGCAGTTCTTGATCAATGTCCAATTTGCCTTGCTCGTTCAAGAATTTTCCTCCTGTCATTTCTGGTTCAATCAATCCCGGTGCGACGATCGTTACTCCTATCTCAGGTGCCAGTTCGATTCGTAATGTTTCGTACAGGGCAATTAGTGCTGCTTTACTTGCCTGCACTGCATCACAATTATATCTCTGCTTCACAGAAACTGAAACACACGAGAAGAAATTCTAGCATGTGTCTTACACAGTAAAAGCTCATTCTTGGTACAGTAAGCCAAGAAGCGCTTGAAGCTATTACTATTATCTTCCCATTGCTTCTTTTCAAGTGTGGAATTGCGAAATGGGTACTGTATACCGAACCCCAGAAGTTTATGTCCTGTGGATATGTGAAGAGAGCCTTGAAGATCACACTCATTTCCAAGAACGCAAGTAATTATCAGAACATATACACATTATATTACCATAGAAATGTTAAGTTTGGTGATATCTGAGATGTCTTCAAACATGGTCATCGGAGTGACTCCGGCATTGGTCACCAAATGATCCACTGATCCAAAACAATAGTCAATAACATCATACAATGCAAGAACAAAAATGGCATCTAATCATCGAACTTCGTTGTGCTTACGTTGTCCGAAGTGCTTTACGGTTGCGTTTACGAACTCCATACAATCCTCGACATTGCTAACATCTCCAGGAACCACAAGGACTTCTGGAGATCCCATCATCTCAGCTATGGCTGCAACTTCTCGGAGACGATTCTCTCTCCTCGCAACAAGAGCAAGACAAGCACCTCTCTTTGCATATTCATAAGCCAAATGCTTCGGAAACACCAAGACCAAAAAATCACATATAATGATATCATATCAATACATAAACATAAAGTAGAGGGTAGTTTTGAACCTCTCCAATTCCTGAGGATGCACCGGTGATGATTACTACTTTTCAGGCGACGTCTTCGCTGAACCACCACATTAATTTGGAGAGCCACCACTGCAAATGCAAATAAGTTGGATAAAAATGGGGAATTGCGATTAAAGCCAGAGGAGCAAGTATAAAATTGAGTAGCTTCTTGATCAAATCCATGACTTGTTTCTCCGTCAGGAATGGAGTCACCAATTTTTGACCGTCGACGGAACTTTTTATCTTTTTTTGGTCAAGCCCGGTATCCTCAACCCACTGGGCCGAGACTAATCCGGTTCGGGAAGGAGTTGAGGGTTAAAGTTCATTTCCCTTCCAATCGACGTTGCGGGGGATCGAACCGTGGTCCGCCCTACCGAGTTCAGCCCCCATTACCGCTGAACCAAGAGGTCGTTGGTGACGGAACTTTTTATCTAATGATATACATACGTGTAAATCAGTACAATTCTCCTGACGGTGTGTCCTGGTGGTGTTTGCCACCTAAGAAACTTGCTCTAGCACGTGTTCATCGTACAAATTATCTCTGTTAATTTGTGAGGTCAGCTTTGTCTCATGCGAAACTGGTCTTTTTAAAGGAAGAGTCAAACAAAGTATTTAGCAAATGAAGGAGAATAGGAAACAAATTAGTAAAAAGGGGTGATTTGAGTCTTCCCGCTAGTCAAATTAGTGAAAAGTCATCAAATTACTTAAATCACATCTCATTCAATCATTTAAATAATGATTAACTCATATTCAATCATTAGAATAATCATTCATCAATCATTTATATGTATATAATAATTTTAATTATTAAATATAGTCATTAAAACATCACAATTAATTTTAATAATTATTTTAATTATAAAATAAAAACGAACTAATATATGTAATAAATAATTTATATAAAAATTATAAAATAAAAAATATTTAATAAATTGTATAATAATTTTTTCAAAAATAATTGAAAACGAATAATTAAAAAATAGATAATTTTTTTCATAAAATTATTTAAAATTTTACGCTCAAAATATTTTATTTTTAATAAATATTTTATTATTATAATCATAACAAACGGACTCTAATATTTTTTATATATAATTATGATAGTAATTATATTAAAATATGTATAATTTTTTTCATATAATAATTAATACATATAAATAATACTCTAATATTTTTTATATATAATTATGATATTAACTATATTAAAATATGTATAATTTTTTCACATAATAACAAATAAATATTAAATTAATATTATTATATTAAATAACAATAAATTAATAAAAAAATTCAAAATTTAATAATTAATTATTATGTATTAAAAAATTATTTTTATTAATTTATTAATTATTTTATGAAAAAGAAAATTTATCTATTTTTTAATTATTCGTTTTTAATTACTTTTGAAAAAATTATTATACAATTTATTAAATATTTTTTTTTATAATTTTTTATATAAATTATTTATTATATATATTAGTTCGTGTTTATTTTATAATGAAAATAATTATTAAAATTAATTGTGATGTTTTAATGACTATATTTAATAATTAAAATTATTATATGCATATGAATGATTGATGAATGATTAGTCTAATGATTGAATATGAATTAATCATTACTTGAATGATTGAATGAGATGTGATTTAAGTGATTTGATGACTTTCCACTAGTTTGACTAGAAATTAGTGGAAAGACATAAATCACCCCTTTTATTAATTTATTTCCTATTCACCCTCATTTACTAAATATTTTGTTTGGAAACACTCTTTCTCTAAAAAAACCCGTTTCTTGAATATAGAGTGGTGAATGATTTATTCGTAAGTCTGCCCAATAAATCACGAGTAGCAGTAACTCATGTGGGCACTGTCAAACTAGCAGATTCTTTAGTCTTGAACAATGTCTTATATGTGCCACAGTTTACGTTCAATCTGGTTTCAGTGAGTAGATTGACTGATACTCACAAGTATTGCTTGACATTTTGCCATGAATTGTGCTTTATTCATGACTTACAAACATTGATAATGATTGGACAAGCTAGAAAATCTTCTGGCTTATACTATATGGTGCTTTCTTGTCTCCCTGAAATTTCTCATGTGGCTTCTGCTTCAGTAACTCAAAATAATAGTCTCTGGCATTTGAGACTTGGACACTTATCTATTTCTGTTTTACAGACAATAGCTGCTACTGATTATGCTGTTAAGGATGATCATATCATTCCATGTGAAAGTTGCCATCTTGCAAAACAGAAGAAACTACCATTCCCACTTAGCACTTCTGTTACCACTCATACTTTTGAATTGATCCATGC
>CANYCX012985781.1:0-14923 GCA_948193385.1 Breynia disticha f. nivosa
TGATAAAATGGGGGATTAGCCCGATTATGAGAAAAATGGGGGATTCGCCCAATTATGATTTGATGCCGAGCAAGAGCTCGATGCCAGGCCAGTCCCGATGATTTGATGTCGACCGAGAGTTTGATGAGTTGATGTCAGGCTAGACCCAATGTTTTTAGACCCCAGGTTACATATGTGTGGACAATGCATTAGCATTGCATTTGGCATCCATTATGAATATATGATATTGATTTCGTGGAAGTGAATTTGTGTTGATGATGATGATGATGAGCCTGACCTGTGATTGAATGATATATTCTCTTGTATGAATTTATGAATGGTTTGTGCGTGAACAAGATATGAATGTTATTGCATGAGTTATATGGATGGATATGATCATGTATGGTTATACGTAATTGTATGAGTTGTATGATCTTTTGGATTGGTGTTATGTGTGGTGGTTTGATGACAAGATGATATATGTTACGATGGTTGAATGTAAACTATATGACATGATTATATTGCGGGTAGGTTCAATTGTTTGGGACTTGATGGTATGGTTTGCCTTGTTGTTGAATGAATGTATATGAGTAAACTTGAAGTATGATTTGTATAATGAATACGAGTATTGTGGTGTGTAATGGATAAGAGTATAAATCATGGAAAGTATGAATGATGGGTAAGTGATGTTTTAAAGGGTTTGATTGATCTTGATAAGTATGTTCATTAGGTTTTTAATGAACAATAGTTGTGTCTTGAGTGCTTAAGATGAAGGAATAAGTGCTTAGAAGGATGAATTAATGTGCTAAGTGTTAGTAAAGATGTGCATGTAGGATACATAACTCGGATGATGGGCAGAATGTTGCTGAGAGCCATTAACGTACGTTATTAGGGAAGATAACATACGTTAATGAACTTAAACCTACGTTAAATACAAGTTAACCTACGTTATTCTTCATCTGGAATTGCAATTTTGCCTGTTGATGACTAACATACGTTAGGGCTTATCAAACATCTGTTAATGTGGTCCAGAAACCTAATTTTAGCCCAAATAATGTGTGAATCAATATCTAAAGTGAGAGAATGATTTAGGATGAATTCCTAAGGGTTAAAACACATAAATAACTTGTTTGTGGCATGGCTACGGTGATCCATTAAGGAGGATAGGCCATGGAGGCCGAGGACTCCCCTACACCCCAGCTTTGATAACACTATGGGATCACTTACAGAGTATACTTTGTATACTTACCCATGTTTGCTGTTGATTTGTGTGCAGAGTGACAGGTATCTGGACGGGACTACATGATCGGCGAGGTCAACGGTGCGGTACTGAAGGTCGGGCTCCCAGTTATTTTAACTTTGTGTATATGGTGTATCTATACATACATTAGTATAGATGGTTTTATAAACTTATCATTCTAAATGTTTTCCACGGCTTCCACATTTTAAACTATTGTTGATGGATGTGTTATATTTTATGTTTTGTGCAAACTATATTTCATTTCATCTCTCTTACAATTTATGTTTTAAAAAGAAACAAAATGGTGCAAAATTTGGTATTTATTTAAAAATAAAGTTTAAAAAAATTGGCGTCACATTTAGTGGTATCAAAGCAGGGATTAGATTCCCTGTGGACTGTGCCAGAAAAACTGTTGTCATTGCATTCTTGTGTGTGAAACTGAGTTTTTGAAAAATGTTGATTTGTGAAGGATCGAGCCAGTCGACCATGTATCGTAGGAGGCCGCCGAGTCCCGCGAGTCTGTGCAGGGGCAGGGATCCGCCCCAGAGAATAATGAGCAGCAGGAATACCCTGCTAATTTACCTTCTGATCCAACCTATGCACATTTCTAAAAAATGATGCAAAGAATGATGAGTGAACAAGGGGTTTTAATGGGGTCATTGACAATAGAAATTTTAGAGAGGTGCACAAACAAGGTGCAAGGTCTTTTGAGGGTACAACGGATCCTGTCGAGGCAGAAGATTGTCTTAGACACACCGAGTGGATTCTGAACCGTATGCGGTGCACCCTAGAGTAAAAGTTGAGGTACACCACCTCACTTTTGGATAGAGATGCATGGAATTGGTGGGAAACAGTTCCCGGAAGTCAGAAAGAACCACCTACCCTTACTTGGAATGATTTCACAAGGGAGTTGGCAATAAGTATACCACTCCCTTATATCGAGATCGAAAGAAGATTGAGTTTATGGAACTTAAACAAAGGGAAACGAATGTTGTACAGTATGAGTCACAATTTACGAGGTTCTCTTGATACGTGCCAGAGGCAGTGGCTACTGATGCACAGAAGAGAGACCATTTTGAGAGGGGGTTACAATTTCATATTCGCACCCGGATGGTAGGAAAAGCACCTACGTACCAGATCTTTTTGGAAACTGCTATTAGGGGAGAAGAGTTAGCAGCCGAGGAGGGCCGGTGTGAAAGAAAGAAAGCAAAGAGATCAGAGAGATTTAGGCTCCTCGGAGGGAGCAAGAGGAGTGATTCTAATCCTTCCCGAGTGTGTTCCAGAATCAGCAAACATGTGGGAGATGATTCTAGAGGCAAAGGAAAACAAGTTGTTGGATACTTCACTGTTAGGCGCCAGAGCACAGGTACGCTTTCGGGTGGGGATGCTCGCCCAATATGTTATTATTGTGACAATCCAGTCCACGTTGCTCGACATTGTTACACAAAAAGGACAGATGAGCGAATGGGCACTACTGCCAGAGACGGGAGAGTTCCTCGGGCAGCAGTTTCACCCCAAACACTAGTGGATGCTGCGACACAAAATGAGGTTGCGACCAATTATGATGACACTTTTGGTCAGACTACTCTACCCATTATGTTATGATGATTTATAGTGTGCTGAAAGATGTATTTTGGGACTTATCACCGAGTGAGGAGACCTTACCAATGTGTGTGAGTTAACGAAAGCTTGAAATAAAAAGAAAACAACTAGCTAATAAACATAATGTGACCGAAACAATTATGAATAAGACTGTGTAAAACAACTGAATTGCCTAAATGAGATTTGAAAAATTGAGAACAACCTAAATAACTAGCGAGAGTATGAGTGTTTCCCCAAGAGTTGGGAAAGTGAACTAGAGTGAGTGTAGATTAAGTTCCACATAAAATTTTAACCTAGTGAACTTGACGGTTCTAAAAGATTGATTCAGTATTGTATGAGTGAAAGGTGAATAAGTGAGAGAAAAATACCCGAAAAGAGGATTATTATAAGTAATCATTTATTGAGGATATTGGGAGATTTTGGTAAAGTATGATTGAGGATTCGATTATAGAGCGTGATTCTTGAGGTTGCTATCGCTCGTCCTTTCTCTTGAAGGTAGTGTCAGGGTTGTATCTTGTATCAGGAAGGGCATTTCTTTGAATTCTTACTTATTTCCTTGACTAAAGGTAGGACTTAACTTGTATTTCTCGAAAAAGTTCTGCATTGTGCATTTCATTCTTCTGCGATTGCAAATTATATTCTTGCTTACCTACTTTGGGCTGGCACTACCTGATAGATGAAAGACCGCGAGCATAGACATATGTATATTGTGAGAGAGTTAGATGAGAGAATTTATGGTAAATGAAAACGATCAAACATAATGATGACATATGGGAATCAGTTTTATGAGTGAACATGATCCAATGGGTCATGATGGACTGCTTACGATATTGAAACAAAAGTATATGTAGCTTAATGTGCAATATGGAGATTATGTAAATTGGATAAAGGAGCTAAATGAGATTATGAATGAGGTACTGGAGGCGTAAGGTGGTTGGAGATGTAAGAAGCAAAATAGAATAGTAATTATAGTAATAAAAGAAGGCCACAAGGGTCAGGAAAAGATATTTCAGGGGATTTGATTTTTGGGTTGCAGAGGCAACTCTGATATGTCTTAGGGTTTTAACTTTTATAGAAGTTTCACTACCTTTTCTTTGATTACAATATAATTGTAAAAGTGTTCGGGTGCTTGTGTGACTATCCAATGAATAGAGGTTATCTTGAAGTTATAGATTGGTTATTTGTTATAGACGAGTTTTAGGATGCTCTGTGATTCAAGGTGACAATCTGTTAATAGTGAAGCATGGTTTGCACATGAATGTGATAGTGTGAATCGTAATGTTATCATGAAGGTGAGCAGGTAAGTTAAGATGAATCGGGTTGAATCTTTGATTATCGTCTTCTTCGAGAATGACTTGCGATATATGAATACGTTTGTGATTGTTAGATGTGTGACCCTTGTGGTGGGTTAAAGACCTACGAGCTTAAAGTTAAAACGTGTGAATAAGTAAGTTAAGTTGGTTTGAAAACCTAACTTGCTTCTAATTTCGGGGACAAAATTTCTTAAGGGGAGAGAGCTGTAACGCCCCAGAAATTCGTCCATTTAAAAATTGAAATAATGATTATGAATGAGAAGGAAATATATGTGTGTGTTGTTTGGTTCCTTGCATGCGCAGAGGAATTAGTGTGAGTTTGGTTGAAACTAAGGTAACGAATGATCCTATTCTGGAATGAAAATATAAAGGATGAGATGTTATATGTTTGGGTGTTGAACAAGGTCTAATTCAACGTTAATTTATGTCAAATTCATGTGTAATGACTTTGGAATATGATATAGATGCATGAGCATAGATATTGTGGAAGTTAGGTTACGAGATTGCGAAAAATGTAAAGAATTGAGGACGTACAAGTTGATGTGTGTGATGGTTGGATTTGATCTTGATATATATGTTAATTCAAGGTTGATTGATGTTTAATTAAGTTGGATAGATGTTTAAAATAAGTGCAAGAATGTTTGTAATAAAGATATACATGTCGGGGATCAAAGGAAGTCAGAAAATGCGAAGTTTGGCTGTCTACATGCAAATAACGTATGTTATTTTGCAATTAACACACGTTATTCAACTGGAAACATGAATAATGTACGTTAATGTGGGAATAATGTAAGTTATTCCATTCATTTTTCCCAGAAAGTTCATTTTGTTAACGTATGTTAATTGTTAAAATAGACATATGTTATTGGGGGTCGGGACATGTCATTAAAAGGTTGAGAACAGCCAAAACCGAGGAAAAAACATTCCCAAACCTTCTAAAATCTCTCCCAACCATGAGAAACCATTCCTAAGCCTTCCCAACCATCAAACCTACCAACCAACACCACAAAAACAGCAGATTAACAACGATTCAACCCTCCAATCGATTCCTCTCCATTCTATGGTAAAGGCAAAAAGGGAAGGAGGTAAGAAATTTCGATTCAAGGCTAAACTGTGTATAAAATAGAGTGCATTTGGTAGGGTTTTGTTGGGTTTTGGTTGTATCTACTTATTCAATAAGTGTTTTACTCTAAAACATAACATTTGGTGAGATTTAAGAGATTAGGGTTTTAGGGAATTTTGGGGATTTTGGGAAAACAGTAAGAAATGTTGAAATATGGTAAATTGTTTGTTAAACTATAGTAAACATGATCAAATGTGTGTAGGAAACAACAACCAGAACGCGAATCGGAGATTAGTGCCGAATCGAGTCCTTGGGAATGCGAGGTAAGTGTTCTTAAATGCTTAAGATTGTATTTTTTTCCTTTGAATGGATAAGTTATATGACAATTTTTGTCTTGTGATGGATTAATAATGAGTTGTGCTAAATGAAAGCTTTAAATTGAATATGCCTTTATGTGACTTGTTAGGATATTGGAAAGAATTGCGATTGGCATGTATGAATGTCTTCCTTGATAATTGAGATTGCTAAATGATCATAATTAAGTATCCTAAGAATGCAAACTTGATGGTTTAGTCAATGTGGTAAGATTTTCTTAAGAGATGCTTGAATGCAAATTTGATTAATTTTTTGGGAAAATATGAAGTTAACTCATGAGTGACTTATATGATGTGTTAGGACATGATATGTGGTTTGGTTTGAATAAGATGAATGGATAAGGAAAGATGTGTATGTTTATGTTGTATGAAATAAGTATGAAACTTATATGAAACAATGTTGAATGTATATGTGGATGCAATATGTGGTGTTTTACGCTTATGGTGATGGCTTGGGCCACGAGTTGGCCATGTATGAGATATGTGATATGCCATTGAGAATGATGTGTGAGATGGGTTACAAATGCTTGATTGTGATATGATATGTTGTGAATGATTTGGCCATAAGTTGGCATTTATGAATGATATTGCAAATTTTTGTTTGAGAATCCATGTGTACGATAGAATGTTCCTTGTTGATGATAACGATGAACTCTTTTGAGTTACATGTGATATATGTTAGATTATGCCATGTGTTGGCTGTTATGAACATGTTGTGAAATAGAATATGGTTGTGGAACATTTTTGTGCATATGTTATTAAGAAAGTTTGAGACGAAATGCATGGAGTTGCATTCATACATATCATTATTGTGTTGGCATGAGCACGTGTATGTTCATGCATTGTGATACGGGAGATTAAAGCTCACATGTGATAAAATGGGGGATTAGCCCAAATGTCTGAGAACACAAGAGCTTGCCTCTTAGTGTTATGTTTATGCCGAGCGAGAGATCGATGCCAGGCAAGGCCCAACGAATTATGATAAAATGGGGGACTAGCCCGATTGTGAGAAAAATAGGGGATTAGCCCAATTGCAATTTGATGTCAAGCGAGAGTTCGATGTCGGGCCAGTCCCGATGATTTGATGCCGAGCGAGAGCTCGATGAGTTGATGCCAGGATAGACCCAATGTTTTCAGATCCCAGGGTACATATTTGTGGACAATGCATTAGCATTGCATTTGGCATCCATTATGCATATATGATATTGATTTCATGGAAGTGAATTTGTGTTGATGATAATGATGATGAGTTTGACCTCTGATTGAACGATATAGACTCTTATATGAATTTATGAATGGTTTGTGCATGAACAAGATATGAATGTTATTGTTTGAGTTATATGGATGGATATGATCTTGTATGGTTATACGTAATTGTATGAGTTGTATGATCTTTTGGATTAGTGTTATGTCGTATGATCTTTTGGATTAGTGTTATGTGTGGTGGTTTGGTGATAAGATGATATATGTTATGATGGTTGAATGTAAACTATATGGCTTGATTATGTTGCTGGTAGGTTCAATTGTTTGGGACTTCATGGTATGGTTTGCCTTGTTGTTGAATGAATGTATATGAGTAAACTTGAAGTATGATGTGTATAATGAATACGAGTATTGTGGTATGTTATGGATAAGAGTATAAATCATGGAAATCATGAATGATGGGTAAATGATGCTTAGAAGGGTTTGATTGATCTTAATAAGTATGTTCATTAGGTTTTTAATGAACAATAGTTGTGTCTTGAGTGATTAAGATGAAGGAATAAGTGCTTAGAAAGATGAATTAATGCGCTAAGTGTTAGTAAAGATGTGCATGTAGTTTACATAACTCGAATGATGGGAAGAATGCTGTTGAGAGCCATTAATGTACATTATTAAGGAAGATTACGTACGTTAATGAACTTAAACCTACCTTAATTACAAGTTAACCTACGTTATTCTTCATCTGGAATTGCAGTTTTGCCTGTTGATGAATAACGTACATTAGGGCTTATCAAACATACGTTAATGTGGTCCAGAAACCTAATTTTAGCCCGAATAATGTGTGAATCAATATCTAAAGTGAGAGAATGATCTAGGATGAATTCCTAAGGCTTACAACACATAAATAACTTGTTTGTGGCATGGTTACGGTAAGCCATTTGGGAGGATAGGCCGTGGAGGCCGAGGACTCCCCTGCACCCCAGCTTTGATAACACTAGGGGATCACTTACAGAGTATACTTTGTATACTCACCCGTGTTAGCTATTTATTTGTGTGCAGAGTGACAGGAATCAGGATGGGACTATGTGATCGGCGAGGCCAGCGGTGCAGTATCGAAGGTCAGGCTCCTAGTTGTTTTGGCTTTGTGTATGTGGTGTATTTATACATGCATTAATATAGATGGTTTTATAAACTCATCATTCTAAATGTTTTCCACGACTTCTGCATTTTAAACTATAGTTGATAGATGGGTTATATTTTATGCTTTGGGCTAACTATATTTCATTTCATCTCTCCTACAATTTATGTTTTAAACATAAAAAAAGGTACGAAATTTGGTATTTATTCAAAAAGAAAGTTTACTAAAATTGGCGTCAAACAAATAATAAGGTTTCATGTGAGATTGGTGAATCCTCAACACATCGACACCGGTTGACCAACGAGAGAAAATGGCCAATGTGAGAGTGGGTGATCCTAAGCAGATATGCCCAGATAACGAGGTGTCATACGAGAATGGGTGATCCTAAGTATATGGGCACTGGTTGAACAACCAAGGGTAAAAGACAGAGGATCCACTGTGAGAGAAAGTGTAGCAGTAAGAAAGATGAATGTGGCATTCCATGAATATGATGCATACTCATTTAACATATCTTATTGAATAATACGAACGATTGTGTGATACCTTATGAGAAGGTAGAATGAGTGATCTTATGACTGAGTGGTGTTTATGTGTTTAGATGTAAATGATTGGAATAAATTGTATGATAAGAAAGTTGATTGATTGATATGTATGAGCATGTTGTAGGTTGAGATGTGGATATATGTGTTGTGACTTAAATGATCTATAGATGTCTGATATGATTTGTGTAATATGAACTGAAATGCTATGAGAATTATACCAACATGTTAGTTATTGATAATGTCTTAATGACTATTCAGTGTATGGTGAGCCTAAGGAAGGGGGATAACTATCTATGGATATAATAATGGAATTGTTGTTAATAGATATGTGAAGATGGTATTTTTGTATGAGAATGTTGGTCTTGTGTTTTAAGTGATCTATGTACACGTGTGATATATGTTTTGTGCTTTATAATGTAGAATGTGGATTGCGCTTGAATTGTTTTCTTCTTCAGACGTGGTATGATTAGGGTGAATATAATGTGATGAATGTTACGGAGGAAAGTGTATGTAAGGAAGTAAGTTTGAGTGTGGTTGAATGTGTAGGATAGATTTGGACAAAGTTATTTTATTATGTGAGATTGTGATACATGGATGAATTGTGATTCTTGTGTTAATTGCATAAGGTTTGATGTGTTTTCTCTTTTAGTATGGGCATTAATATGTGTGTGCAATGGTTTGGAAAGTACTTAGTTTGATTCTAGTTGAGGTGGAATTCGATTAAGTGTTAGGTGCGAATTGAATAAGTAAAAATATAACTACAGAGGCTGGTTAAGGTACGTTGCTTTCTTGATAAACATATGTTATTCTTGAGTAGCATGAATAATGTACGTGAACCTGCCTGTTAACCTACGTTATTTTTGTCCAGAGAGTTGTGATATCCTATAAACTTTGTCGTAAAACATCCCAGAGTTAGTACATGACCCGGGCCGAGCAAGGAACTTGAAATTCCACCCTTTTTGACTAAATAGCACTAAAGAAAACATGGATTAAACACTTAGATAGTGTACCCTAGAATTTAATGAAAAGAGGAGAGCACTTCATGAAGATATAAAGCAAACCCAAGTAAGTAAGATAACGGTGAAAATAAAATGAACGAGTGTATTAGGCTTTATATAGACAGGTAAGTGACGTAGGAGTTATCCACTTACTGAGTTTTATACTCACCCATTTCTATTGTGGTTGTTTGTGTTGGAGTAGGTTGGCAGAGGATTCCATACTGGGGCGAAGGTGCGACAACAGATGTTTTTCATTTGAAACGATTTCATAGTTTTATAAAACTCTATTATGGATGTAAATTTTTTTCCTCTAACCTTTGATTTATGATTACACACTTTTATATATATTCTTATATATTGTTAGCTAAACTTTTCATAGCAACCATAGAGTGGTTGTAATTGCAAAAATTTTTTAAGGATTTTGGGAAACATCATAATTTATTGGAAAGAAAAATTTAGCATCACATTTAGTGGTATCAGAGCAGGGATTTGATCCCGTGGGAATGGACGCATTGTTTTCATTTCATGTGTATGTTTTGACTTAGAAGTTTAATTGAGTTTTAAAAACAAAGGAGAATTCTCGCACCCGACCGAGTTGAATCCTTGGAGCCAACAATTTATGAGGTAACCTCTTTGTTGCATAGCAAGTATTTAATTATGGCAACATACCTGATGGGTATGAATTCTAATCATATTGAAGAAGGAGGTAAACTAGCGTTCAAAGGATAATAGGGAGTAGATTGAAAGCCAAAACAAAATCTTAGAGAGTGACAAAGAGGAAGTTGGATCGTGGGACCGTGGGTGAATGCCACAGCACAAGTACAGGAAAGGGATAGATGAGATAAGGTGTGAATAGAGAGGAGGACACTGGATGATTGAGAAAGACATACAAGATTGATTAAGTGAATCTAAAAAATGGTTATGTTGTTAGGATGTCATTTATTAAGAGGATATTCGTGGTTTGATGATAAAGTATAAGAGTAATTGAGTGGGGACAGAGATGTAAGATTTAAACTTGGAAGGATACAACTAGATGCAACTTGATAGGAGAATATGGGGAAATATAATGACGATGAGAGTGTTGGCACTCCTTGTGGCAGTGATCATATAAAATATTCAGAAAGTTCAAAGGATGATATCAGTGGAATGCAGCTGGAAAGAGAGGGTGTGATTATCATTGACGACAACGATGATGGAGGCTCTAATATTGTTAGAAGTGTGCAAGAACTTCACCAACTCTACAGAACAATTCTGTTAACTAACATATGGAAGAACGTACAAAATTTAGTGATGAAGATTAGAGTATGAGAAGTTCTGATAGTGAAAAATCTCCTGAGGACATTTTTAAAAAGTAGAATTTGTCCAGCAAAAGAAAAAGTATAGGAAACTGGAAGGAACACGAAGAAGAAAGAAAGTGAATTGGGGAATTGATAAGGCGAGAGGTGATGTAGAAGGGAAAGAGTTAGGGCACTTGAAGTATTGTAGGGAGAAGGTTATGGTAAGGTGAAGAGTTGGGATTGAGAGGAGGAGAGAATGGTGATCTCTAAGAAATGGATCTCTTCGAAAGGTTCAGAAGGGTAAAGTTAAAATTAATGGATGCAAGGAAGGGACTGGATAAGTCCAACATTTTGAATAAGGGAATCAACTGTGATAGGCTTGACCCTTAACCCGAAGAAAATGTTGAACCATAGGTGTTTGCAAATTTTGACGACAAAATTTTTGTAAGGAGGGGACAGTTGTAACACCCTCGAATTCAATTCCTGAAATTAGGATAAAATTAAGGAAAACAATTTTATGGGTATTAGGAATCACAAGGGGTTGAGGTACAGTGAGAACGAGAGTTAAAAATAAAGAGTGCAGTGGACTAGGCAAGAATAACGTACGTTAACCTCAAGGCTAATGTATGTTACCCTGGGAATGTATGAATAACATAGGTTTAAGTGAAGAATAACATATGTTATCCTAGGTTTACTAATGTACAGTAATTCCTCCTAAACCTACATTATTGGGGCCCTAGACGCATCATTAAAAAGGCACAAAATAGCCTCAAATAGGACAAAAACATCCCACAACCTTCCAAACTCTCTCCACAACCCCTAAACATCTTTCTAAGAGTTCCCAAACAACAAAACTCCCTACTTACACATAGATTTCCACAGCAAAACACTGAATCATTCCTCTAATCAGAATTCCCTTCCATTTGGAGTTTGTAGCACACCTGGTGAAAGGTAACATCTCTAACCGTAGGATGACATCTGTAAAAATGAAGTGAACTTGGTATGGTTTAAATGGGTTTTTATTAAGGTTTCTACATGTGCAAACACTAAACATAAGAACGTGAGATCAATGGGAGAGTGTGGATTTTGGGGGTTTAAGGGAGAGTTAAGGATTTTATGTAGATGGAAGTATAAAAAGGGGAAATTAGGAGGAAATTCATAACGAGTAAACAAAACCAGAGAGGAGAAACCAATTGTATTAGGATGTAGGTTAGGCAAGGAAAAAATTGAGGAATAGAAGAAGCTAAGGTTGGGATCATACAAATTCTTCAAAACTCTTAACAAGGGAGTGTTACTTTGACGAACATTGTAGGAATCGAAGCTTCTAAGGGTAATGGAGCTACCGCCGAAAGGGCTCGCTTGGATTGGAGGTAAGTGTGTACCTCGTCACTTACTTATCCATATTTAGTCTCTTGCATGGTTAAGTATATTGGCTTGAGTGCATGATTTAATATGATTTAATAGGTAACCTTAAAATAGAAGTTGTAGGCTATAAAATGTTGAGCATGATAAGTGTGTTTGCTTATGTGCAATGATTGTTCGTGTTTGTGTGGAATGTTATAATGTTGCAATGTGTTTGGTTGATATGGTTAGTTATGGATACATGGAGCGAATGCGCATGATTTAATATGATTTAATAGGTAACCTTAAAATAGAAGTTGTAGGCTATGAAATGTTGAGCATGATAAGTGTGTTTGCTTATGTGAAATGATTGTTTGTGTTTGTGTGGAATGTTATAATGTTGCAATGTGTTTGGTTGATATGGTTCGTTATGGATACATGGAGCGAATGCGCTTTATGGATACATAGAGCGAATGCGCTTACTTGACTTATATGCTTGATTGAGGTGGTTATGGTTACTTAATGATAGTATGTTGTGTATTGTGATAGGATGTGTTAATGTGCTTGATGGATTGTGTTTGATGGTAGTCGCATGAGATGAACGTGTTCTTCTTTGTGTTAGCATGATATGAAAGATTATGAGAAAGGAATGTATGGCATTCTTGGTTATAAGGTTAAATGGTGGACTAGAAATAAGTTTGATGATTGAGTAATTTTGAATGCATGAGTGTGTGACCACATGTGTTAATGTGCTTGATGGATCGTGTTTGATACTTGTATTGATGGTGTTGGCATAAATTGAGGTCATGAGTGTGTGACCACATTTGGATAAGTATATTACATGTGCATGATTTATATGTCATTCATGCATTGTTTTATTTACCGAGCGAAAACTCGAAGAGAAATCTATCGACAAAAAACTCGAAGAGAAAACTACTGATAAAAACAAGAAGAGAAAACTACCGAGCAAAACTCGAAGAGAAAAGTACCGAGCAAAAACTCGAACAAAAAACTAAGAGATTTTGTGGTGTGAATTGCATTAGAATTTGCATAGCATGATGCATACTTTTAATGATGAGCATGCATATGAGATTGTATGGTGTGAGTTATAAAAATATAGCTATGATTACTATAATATGAATGGGATAGATGATTAAGGAACATTGGGTGCATTATATATGTATGTGATATGTGACTTATGTTTAGAAAGGAAAATTTTAGTTTCATGTATAAATTATGAATGTGATTGATATGAGAAGTTTGAGATGCATGTGTAGTCTTGTGTATTGATTTATGATTCTTTGAGATGTACTCTATGATACTTGATGTGGATAGTGTTATATTGAATAATCCTTGAATTATGTGTTTGAAATTATGATTTATAATAGTTGACTTTGAATTCATATAATAGATGCATTAGAATGAGTCATTATGGGTAAACAAGGAACTTATGAAAAGAATGCAATGTATGTGAGGAAATGGTGAAAACAACTTATGAGAAAAATGTGATCATAAGACATGTACATTCATGGCATTCATGCATGTGGCATACATGCATGGTAGAATTAAGGTAGGAATAAGAACTTAAGAGGCCACAGAAAAAGTTGATTGATAATATAGAGAAAGAAAAGTGTGTGTTGCCCTTGGTTGGACAATTTAGATAGGACTAGCAATGTGAGACTGGGTGATCGTAAGCACATGTGCTAGAGATTAGAGAGCATCATATGAGACTGGGTGATCCTAAGCACATCGATGCTCAGTTGGTCAACTTATGTAATAATGGCAATGTTAGACTGGGTATCCTAAGCACATGTTCCATGGCTTAAGGGTGTCATGTGAGATTGGGTGTCCTAAGCACATCGACACCCATTTGTACAGTAAAAGGATGGAAATGGTAATTCGAGACTGGGTAATCCTAAGAGCATATACCTCGAATGATAAGGTTTCATGTAACACTGGGGAATCCTAAGCACATCAACACTGTTTGACAAACAAGAGAAAGTGGGCAATGTGACACTAGGTGATCCTAAGTACGTATGCTCAGATAAAATGGTGTCATACAAGACTGGGTGATCCTAAGCGTATGGGCATTGGTTGAACAACCAAGAGTATAAAGAGAGAGGATCCTCTATGAGAGAAAGCATAGCATTGAGAAAGATGAATGTGGCATTACATGAATATGATGCATACGCATTTAACTGTTGGTTTCCTATGTGTTTAAAACTTTTTGGCAGCAGAAAAACATAAAGAAAACACGCAAAAACAACCAAGATCTCCAAGAAATCGACCACAACACATGTTATATACAATCAGTTGACATTAGGGTAAAAATGTAAACTTTGAAGGAAAAATCTTACCTTTGATGATCTCCTTCAAAACAGATTAAGTTCTTTGCCAAGAACAAGGAATACCACCTTAGAATACACTAAGGTGACCTTTCTGACACCAGAATAAACCCCAGATGTGACAATAGTAGCACACAGAATGGTCAGAAACGTGTACTAGCACAAAGATAAATTCGATTCACCTGTTCTTGGTCACTGATCGGATAAGTTCTTGTGAAACGGTGAGTTAAGAAAAACCCTAAAATCTCACTCTTGAATTTTAGGTGGAGCTCACGGCTATGGAAGTGTGTTTAGAAGGATGAATTTTTCTCTCTCCTGTAAGGAGAATTAGGGTTACTTTTTTTATTTAAAGACAAGTGCTTTGATTAATTAGGACTCTTAGCAATCCTAATCTCTTTAGGACTTGATAAGATCTAATTCAAATTCAAATCTCTTTAAATCCCATCCATCCATGCCGTGTACATCTTGTGGATAATAAAAAGATTTAATCTTTTAACTTATCCTACAA
>CANYCX012987588.1:0-13844 GCA_948193385.1 Breynia disticha f. nivosa
TATTGAAATTTTTTATGTTCATGTTGTTTTTGTATGATTAATATAAACATATATTATGAATCAATTTATTAGATTAGTTACTTTTAATTCATATATTTTATATATATCAAATTATATATATATATATATATATATATATATATATATATATATATATGAAATGTCGCCCCCTCTTAAATTTTTTTTTTGGTTCCATCCCTGATCATAGTACCGAGACATAACTCTTGTCACGACGAGATATAGTTGTTTCATCACACATAACACATCGAGACAAGGTCAAGTTATGACCAGAGGCACGCCGAGACATAACTTGAGTTATAAATCCGTCAATTCGACACAACACGCTATAATAATATACAAATTTAGATAATATATAAATGAATTTTTGTCCTAAACGGGTTGATATTTAGACCAATCAAGTATTTCTTTCTAATTTGTGTTTCACTAAGTAACACTAGTCAAAGCTCATTGAATTAACCTAATAGCCAAACAATTGAATAGTGAAATCAATCATTCAAGTAGATAGGATTGATATTTGGGTCACATTCCATGACCAAAATGTCATTTTCATGACTTAAATCATTCACAAAAAAGGTAGCACCCACTCACTCAATTCGGTGTTGGTAGTGGATAAATGTCATTTTCATCCTCCATTTTCCCCTCTTTTTCGTCTTCACTTCAACAAACAGCTGAGAGTGTTGGGAACATCCACAAGAGATTGAAAATGAAAACTCATCATCGTTTCCTATTTGTTTTGACCACCTTTTTGGCCAATAGAATTTTTTGAATCTCACAACCTCACTACTTTCATAACTATTTATTCCTTACACTGCTAAATCACATACAATATTACTATTTCTACCTGAATTTTAATTAGGATCCAACAAAAAATGATAATATACATGGAGATGAATTGTTTATTTTATTTAATTAAAAATATATGCGAGTTTAATGCACACGACTTGTTCTATTGTTTTACTGTTTCTCTTTAAATGATCAATGAGAGAACCTCCACTGTAAACTTTTTACAAAGAACGATGAATGAGTGTTTATTCAACCTTAGTTTTTCTTTACATAGAAAAACTATTGAATTGTGAAAGTAAATTAGACAAATAAGATTTTCGTCAAAAATTCTTATATAAGCGGGACGATTTGCTCAATAAATCTTGAGATATAGTAGCCAATTACACATTACGTGTAAATATCTAACGTTTATATATTTAGTCCTAGATCCAGCTAATTTATCATGGGTGTTGATGAATTGAGTAGATTAAAAAAATTCTAATGTATATAAAAAAACAAACGAATCAAAAGTATTTTAATATTCAAAATAAATAGATACATCATTCATGATTAAATGCTAGTGACAAGAATACACCAACGCTTTTACTTTCAAAATTAAGATGCGATTGAAAGAAATATATTTAGAAATTAAACTAACCTAATAACTAACCAACAAATGAAGCATTTAACTATTTTTGAAAAATACTAACTGGACTATGTTGGACAAGAGCAAAATGTCCAGCTTGACACCAATTTTGTATCTTCGTAGACGCTATTTTTTTTATATTTAGCGACCACGTGAACATTAATATTTTTTCTTGTATTTAATAACTACGTGGTCATTAAATGACAATATTTTACAACCAAATAATCGCAAAATGACAGAATTTTTGAGAAAGATGCCCCATATGATGAACCACTGTGAACATGTTGGAAACATTGTCATGTACAAAAAGTCGAATTTGATATTGCTGTTTCCGTACTCTTTTGGAAGACAGACAGGGAGATACCCACTAATCTTATTTGGGGTATGAACACATTGTTTTCAGATGTATATGTAAGAAGGTAAATGACCCCTCCGCGTGGAATAATACTGCTTGGGTAAAATGAATGTGTTTGCCTCATCAGGAACTAATCCACCTCTATATCATATGGTTCAAGAGATGTTATAACAACGTTTTGCTATTTCTTTTTCAAGGATTAGCATTGGAAAGTCATTCTAAGATAGCCCACGAGAATCCAAGCAATACCAAAGTTTGGTCGATAAAGAAAGAAATTTGTCAAAAAAATGGCACCGAAATGGCTTCAGTGGGTCCCTGCTCGAAAAAAAAAAAAGCATTTCTCTTGCAACAAATATTAAGTTGATCATTGCGAAACCAATAGAACTTGATCGGCTGTCGATACACGCTATAAAAGCCTGCTAATCAATCTGTTTCAATTCATAGTTATTGATTGTTACAAGCTGTGGAACATGAAAATTAGACGAATTCAACTATTGAAATCGATACGATAAATGGCTGATAGCTAGTAGCCTGAGATGAATATAATATACAAATGATCCTACTGATACAAACATGGTGGGTCAGAAGAACCAAGTCATTCTCCGCTAATCATCAGAGATTGATGCGGCAAACTCTTAATTTCTACAAAAGACGGGTATTCCTTGTTCATCGGTAGTTTCCAAGGCTCCCCGTCCATCTGCATATATGCATCTTCCCATTCCCCACCTCTTATTTCCATTCGAATTGCTGAAGCCTGTATGTACCAGCTTTATGATGAACATGATATAGAAGAGCAGCTCAGACACAACAGATCTTTTATTTGCAGGGATAAAAGAGGGAAGAAAAGTAAAGAGAAAATGTTAAAGGAAGTTGAGCAAAGGCTTTCCATATAGCCATTAGTAGAGCTCCAGATCATGTACCAGAAGGGAAATGATATTATCTTGGACCAATTTACAATCTCAATTCAAGTAAAAGGTTCAACATAAGAGTTGAAGAATCACAAACACGTTGAAATTCCAAAGTTAGGTGTTCCCTAACAACATTATTTGAGAAAGAAAAGAATACCTGGGCAATGTGCTTGGCAGAGATGAGTTCACCCATTACAAAAGATGCATGCCAACCTTGCTTCAATCCAAATATTTCTAACAGCCCATCGTCAACATTGGCCTCCACAAACCCTCTCTGCAAGTCAAAAAATCTAATTTAGTGACCAAACTAGTATAAGCCATCCAAATATTGAAATGATTTTCACTAGTAATATATCATATCTTTAGACAGATTTTATCATAAGGTTTACCAATTAAGAGTGTTGTACTAGTCTTATAGTTACCTGACCTGAAACGTTAAGTTTAAAAAAATAACTGAAACGATATAGTTAAATAATTGAGTTAAAGTTATTAAATGTATTAAGTGGTATTTTGTGTAGTCTTATCATAACTTAACTTAAAGAATGTCGTTTACAAATATGTCTAACTTCTCTTATTTTTTTGTTATCTCTCTCTATTTTTTTTCTTTTCAATCAGACGTCGTTTCAATCTAAATTAACACTTAACAATCACGTCAACAAACTGTTAAGCTATACATGATTCTGTCCAAGAATACGCTAACAAAGATCCCGTATTGTGCGACAATTCGTACATTAATTCCAAAATAAATCCAAAAAATTGATTTACATCAAAATATAACTTTATCGTAATCTTAGGGTTCAAAAAGAACCTCATCTAAATTTTATGGCAATTACTTTCATAATGTAAACAGCAAAGATTAAAAGCAACCAAATGAAAAAGCTGAATGCTGTAATTAATGATTGTGCCATGGCATCGTTAATAGAAAATCAAACCTTTTCCAAATATTCTGGATTTGGTGTGCCCCATGGATTTCTTCCACTTCCATAGTTCTGTAGATTTAAAGCTACTATTGCCCTCACACTACAATAAAGAACACACAATCAATAGAAACCAACTAAAACACGAACAACAGAAACAGAAAGAATTTAAATTTAGAAAAAAAAAAGATGATGTGGATGGTTAGAACAAGCTTGTTTCAAGGAGATTTAAGTTCAACAATAATAATTGATTTACAATTAACTTGACACTATTAATATATTATGTGACAATGAAAAAAGGAAGGAGAAAAACGATGCTCGAAAGAATTTATTTTTAAAAAAAATGTTTTCATGATTTTCTAACATTTGATATCAAAGTAAAACAAGTCAACAAAATTATAACTTAAAAATTGAAGAGATAATTATAATTATTCTTAACCTATTTTTAAAAAATAGATTTTCCTAACTAAAATATGGAATCAAATTTTTCGTTATATTTTTAAATATTTGAGTGTAAAACACTGAAATATACGATTCCGAAAAATAAAACTCAAAAACTTAATTTCTATTAAAAAAATATTTTCCTGAGAAAATTATTTTTCGTCAAACAAATGAAGCCTAAATCTTCTCTAAGCATAATAAGAAATTCTATGCACCTTTTGGGCACTGGGATGAGTTCCCATTCAGAGCAATTCATCTTTTTGACATACAACCTTAAAATATTCTTGAGTCCTCTGCAGAGAAGAACACAAAAGAAATGGAAAATGTGAATTTCCAATAACTTCAAGAATGGTTTATTTTGAAAATAATTCACCTAAAACTTGGATCACTCTTGCAATGGGTTAAGAACCAGCCCTGAGTGCAACTGTAACCTGAGTAGATCAGCTGAAACAATAAAAGGGTCAACTTCAGAGTTGAAATTCAACTAAGAAGAAAGAAAAAAATACTATAAAGTTGATGGTTTGACTCAATTGCTTTGAAAAACAGTACGAAGAAACACAAAACCTTGTTGGAGATAGAACTCTGTGCAAGGTAAGGTCTTTCGTTTCGCAAATGATGAAAACCATACGCCACTTGAGCGTCCATTCCTGGATGACACAGCATTAATAACATCATTTCCAAACTAAAACCCTAAAGATTTCATTTGTTTCATCATGTTATTTTTTTTTTTTGGTCAAGTCCCGGTATCCTCGACCCACTGGGCCAAGACTAATCCGGTTCGGGAAGGAGTTGGGGGTTAAGGTTCATTTCCCTTCCAATCGACGTTGCGGGAGATCGAACCGTGGTCCGCCCTACCAAGTTCAGGTTTCATCATGTTATTGATGGAATGATGGTGAATAAAAGACAAATGTCTTATGATTAACCTCTAAAAAATAGTGCATTTAGCATCCAAAAAAATTTTGGATGCTATATACATGAATTTGGACACTAAATGCAAAAATAGGACATTAAATTTGTACGTTAAAACGTTCAACACCTACGTGGACAATAAATATGAAATATTCATTGTACGTGTAGACACTAAATTTAAAGCATTTAGCTTACAATGAACGAACGCTCCAAAGAATTCTTCGCACACTATCGATCACAATATTTCAGGAAAATGTCTATGATATACATTTAAAAAAATACACAACGTATTTATAGACAATTTTGCCAGAAATTTTTCCGCAACATTGAATGCTTGAAAAAAATTAGCATCCACATGGACACCAAATTCACCCACTAAAATTTTCCATCTTACTATTAATTGGGTTGAGGATTCATGTAAACACTAATTAATTTTTTCCTGCATTTAGTGTCTACGTGAACGCTAAATCATCCCGCCAAACTGTCATACTATTCATCTTTCTACCCACTTAGCATCCACACATGTACACTATTTTTTTCATTTAGTATATGCATGCGTGGATTTCAGGTCCAATTTTGCTGTGAACCTGAAAATTTCAAGCTGAAGAACAATTCAAGCTATTTTAT
The DNA here is from genome assembly GCA_948193385.1 of Breynia disticha f. nivosa. Classification (NCBI taxonomy): domain Eukaryota; kingdom Viridiplantae; phylum Streptophyta; class Magnoliopsida; order Malpighiales; family Phyllanthaceae; genus Breynia; species Breynia disticha. The sequence continues at coordinate 5,587 of CANYCX012987588.1, forward strand.
GATGCCATCAAATGCTGTTAACATACCTATGCTGAAGTAATTGTAGAAAATTCCTTCATAGCAAGGTGATTTCTCAGGAAACTGCCCTTCAATTTCCAGGCCCTGCGTTCAAAATGAGATCTTACATAAGCAAAATGAGAAAAAAAATAAGAAGAAAGTGGTAGTAACCAAGCAATGACCTGATCAACTTCTGCAGGTCTCAAAGAATGTGGGGGATCAACAACTTCTCCGGATGGCAAAGACACCATAACATTCCAACTGCAACATCAGATAGAATTTTTAGTATTTTAAAATAATTTATCGAAACTTTGTAATGGTCTTACTTATCTAGACGGCAAACTGGTCCTGTAATGGCTCTTTGAAGAGATCTTCTGACAGCAGATTTCCATGAAAAAGGAAATGAACCACCCTGCACGAACCCAACATAGAGTAACCCAATAGGAAACCTTGAAAATATAATGATCCAACCATGAGTTAAAACAAAAACAACTGACCCAACCAAAACTCCTTGACAGATCATTTCCTGTTCCAAGAGGAATAATTCCAACAGGAGGAACCGGCTCCTGGTCCAGCTTGTGAAGCTCTGCAAGACTTCCTAACACCCAACCAACCGTACCATCACCTCCTGCAACCTTCCGAGTAATCCAGTAGAATTTAATGACAATTCCATTAATTGGGAAATGAGAAACCACAGTGGAATAGAACATACCATACCATGATTCTTAGCTTTTCACGAGTCTCTTTTGCGCATGAATCACCGAGGCTAGCCATTCTGTCTAAGCAATCCAATCCGTATTGGACAAACTCGTTAGGCTTCACATTTGATAGGTCAAAAATCTGTTCTTTGGGCATTAGCTGTTGTAACCTTCCTTTAAGTTGGGGTCCACATCTTCCACCACTCTTGGAATTTACAAACACCACTATCGGACCCTCCACGCCACCGCCCCCACCTTTTTCATCGTAGTTTTTCTCGCCCGCTTTCCCGCCATCTTTACACGCAATTGCCTCGCAAATGGCGTGTCGTAAATATTCTGGGATCAATAGCTGTCTCTTAAGCTCCTCTTTCTTCATTCGTAGTCCTGATAATTTACATCCTCTTATTGTTTCTAATACAGATGATCTCGCTGCTAGGAATCTCGCTGTTGGGTCCGACGTTATTGACGTTGGGGATTCCATGCTTGTTTTACGGTTCAATGAAGCTTTCGCTATTTACAGTTTTCGTATGCAACGTGGTGTGCGTTGTGGGAGTGGTCGTTGATGCGGAGGAGCTAGGCGGAGAGAGAGAGAGAGAGAGAGAGAGAGTTTTATTTAAATGGGAGAGAGTAAAAAATGGTTCAGGTTGATGGTGGTGTTTGCATGGTAACGCAATTACAGAATATGGCATTATTAGAATATTTCCAATAACTTTTGCGATATTCTCTCCACTTTATTAATTTTTAATTTACTCTTTAATTTAATTTAAATTTTAATAATTTAAATTATAAAAATTTTTTATATTAAAAAATATTTAATCTTTATTTTATAATTTTATAAATATAATAAAATATTTTAAAAATATTTTTAAAAAATAAATTAAAAAAATAAAAAAAATTATTTATAAATTAGTTAAAAAATTAATTTAAAGAATTTTTTGAGAATATTTTTTACTATTAATTACATATTACACTACATTTACCTTTTTATTTTTAGAAATATAGGTATTTTAAAAAATTTTACAGAATATAATAGTTTTAACTTTTTTATTTGCACTTTGTACAGAATTGATTTTTGTAGATACAAACTTAATATAAACTCCTTATAAAATTTTTATAAACTTCATATAAATTTTATATATGAATTTAAATATTTTTTATATAAATTTATATTATTTTCATAAATCTAAACTTAATATAAAATTCTAACTTAATATTTATTAAAGTGTTACATTTTTTATATTTTTTAAAAAATTAACTTATACTCTCTCCGTCTCATTTTAAGTGTCATTTTTTTGTTTATTAAACATTTTAAGAAAACTCATTTAATACAGAGATATTTTGAAATTTATCCTTGTATTGGAATTATGCAAAAGGATGTGATTGGTTCTATGAAGGATGTGATTGGTTCTATGAAGTAAATATTTTTTACAAATATGAACTTTTATCATTAAGATATGAGGGCATTTTAGTAACATTTTTTGTGAAAATCACTTTGTGAAACTTATTTTGGGACAATCCAAGTACATTTTTGTGACACTTAAATTGGGACAGAAGTAGTATATAAATTTTTCATCATTTAAGCTAAATATTAACTTAAAGAAAACTGTATATAAACTTTATCTACTCAGAAGTGAGGTATATTTGTAATTTAATAAATAAAAGTGCAAAAAAAATCCTACAATAATAACTAATTTATAAATAAAAACCAATATATATATATATATATATATATATATATATATATATATATATATATATATATATATAATTTCCTACTTCTCTCTTTTATCAAGGATACATGTATTAAGTTACATGGTGAGCCGGAATGGTACAAGAACAAGATAAGGGATAAAAAGAAATTTACTCAGTCCGGTCCTTCTTTTGTGAATAATGTTGCCAATGAGGTTTTAAATAGTCCTTTTGATGCTATCGAACAGGGTGACTAAAAGGGAAAAATAACCTAGAATCAGAATGAGTTGTTGGCTGTTGATAAAAAAAAAGAATGAGTTGTTGGCTATGGTGCAGAATGAGGTTTCAAAATGCTTAAAGCAACTCAGTGGTAACATGGGAGGCCTAGCAAAGTCAGGAGGAGGTCCGTCGCAGAAGGTGAACTTTGTTCATGATGGTAACATTCTCTCTGAGTATGCAGGTAACTCTACTCATTCTGCTTCTCATACTAATTCTATCAGTAGCTGGATTATTGATACAGGTGCCACTAGCCACATGTGCAATAACAAAATACTATTTCATAACCTGACTACATTAACCTCACCTATAACTCTCTTCTTACTTGATGGATCTAAAACCATTGTTTCTTGTACAGGATATGTTCAGTTACTTCCTAACCTGATCTTAGATAATACACTTTACACACTAAATCTTAACCATAACCTTATATCAGTTTCATAACTACATCACAATAAACTCAAAGTTATTTTTCTCCCTGATGTGTGTTATATGCAGGACCTCTTGACTCACAGATTAATAGGATAGGGGACTTTCGTCCAAAATTTATACTATCTCGATCGATCTGATGGCTCCGCTCATGTCTCCTCTGTTCATACCTCTCAACCCACCACCATAAACAATAAAGACCTTCTGGTATGGCATGTCGCCTGGGTCACCCTTCAGATGATGTCTTGCAACACATATACCCTCACTATCTTCATACCACCACACAACTTTGTGATGTCTGTGCCCAAGCTAAACAAGCTAGACTCCCTTTTCCATAATGAATAACCAATAGCACCACTCCCTTTCAGATTATACATATGGACTTGTGGGGTCCTTATAGTAAACCCAGCCACTCTGGAGCTAAATACTTTTTAACCATAGTTGATGATTTCACACGATCATTGTGGACTTTTCTCATTAGAAATAAAACAGAAGTATACAGTGTTATCTGTTCTTTCATTCTTCTTATTCATAATCAGTTCCCTTATAACTTCAAAACTATACGTACTGATAATGGAACTGAGTTTGTCAATAAACAGGTTTCCAATTTGTTTACTAACTTTGGTATCCTTCATCAGCATACTTGCGTCTACACTCCACAACAAAACAGTGTTGCTCGATCCCTTCTCCTACAGTCACACCTACCTTCAAAATTCTGGGGTGAAAGAATCCTTATGGCCACATACATACGTAATAGACTTCCGTCACATGTCATTCATTGAAAAACATCTTTTGAACTCCTACATTCTACACCTCCTGACCTGACCAAACTTAAAACCTTTAGATGTTTGGCATATTCCACAATCACTGTCCCTCATCACAACAAAGTTGCCCCTCAAGCAACCAAATGTGTCTTCCTAGGTTATGTGATCGGAGAAAAGTCTTATAAACTATATAACCTTGCCACCCATGCCATCTTTAGTTCCAGAGATGTCTGATTTTACGAACATTGCTTTCCTTTTCAGAACACTGATACTGTCACACTTGATCATCAGATTCCTTTTCCTTTGGTTATGCCCAAAACTGCTGGTGAAAACATAAGTGAGAATCTATCTGATTGTCGAGAGATGTCCTTGGCAAATGATGATACACTTCCTGATGCCAGCAAAAGAATTGCACATGATGAGATTGTTTCTGATGCACCTGTTCCTATCACGGCATATGATGACATTCTGTCTGATGCCAACACACATCATTCACAACCTTCTGTTGCTCTCCGACCCTCTCGCCAATGACATCCTCCGTCTTAGCTACAGGATTATGTGACTTGTGTCCATAACTCCAGCTTTCCTCGTCCTATTAAGGGACAATATCCATCACCCACATTCTCATCAACCACAATGGTTCCCCCTACCATTGAACATGTTCATCTTCTTAAATCTGTGGCATCTTTTCAATGTCCATCTCCCTATAAACAAGCAAGTTAGGATCCAGTATGGGTAGCATCGATGAATGAGGAATTTGTTGGTCTTGAGAAAAATAACACACGGACATTGGTTGATGAGCTAGTTGGGAAAAATGTGGTTGGTTGCGTTTGGAAATACAAAATCAAATATAATTCAGACAGAACCATTCTTAAACCCAAATCTAGGCTGGTTGGTTTCACCCAGTTAGCTAGTGTAGACTATTTTGACAGCTTTTCTCCTGTTGCAAAGTGGCTAACTATCTGAATTCTAATTCATTTGGCTACTGTTAAGGGATGGCCTCTCCATCAGGTTGACATTAACAATTCATTCCTCCATGGATATCTTCATGAAGAGATTTTTATGCGAGTTCCTCCTGGGTATGCCAAGGCTTTACCTGAACAAGTTTGTCAGTTAAACCATTCTTTGTGTGGTCTTAAGCAGGCTTCACGTGAGTGGAACCATGAATTTTGTTGTAAATTGGTTTCCTTTGGGATGGTGCAATCAGGACATGATCATTGCCTCTTTACTCGTTCTTTGGGTACCTCTTTTCTGGCTTTGGTGATTTATGTTGATAATGTCTTGATCACTGGTTCTGATAGTTCTTTAATTTCTGATCTTAAGAAATTTTTAGATGCTGCTTTTACCATCAAAGATCTATCTATTCATTATTTTTTGGGTGTTGAGGTTATGCGTAATGCTACAGGTACTTATTTATCGCAACAGAAATATATTCTGGACATGTTGGTTGAGGCTGGTCTCACAAGTTGTAAACCTGAGGACCTACCTTTGCCTAGTGGTTCTGTTTTTACATCTTCTGAGGGCGATCTGCTTTCTGATCAGGAAAAATATCACACTTGTGTAAAAATTATTGTACCTCAACTTCACTCGCCCTAAAATTAGCTATGCTGTCAATTTCTTAAGTCAGTTTGTTAGTGTTCCTAGATTTCCTCAGTGGGCTGCTGCACTTCATATTTTGTGGTATTTGAAAGGCACATTGGCTCATGGCTTATTTTACTATACTGATTCTTCGTCTGATTTGCTTGGGTATTCAGACACTGACTCGGCCAAGTGTCATGACTCTCGAAAATCTGTGACTGGTTATTATGTGTTTCTAGGGCGGAACCTTGTATCTTGGAAGTGCAAGAAGCAATCCACCATATCTCGCCCCTATGCTGAAGCAGAGTACCGGAGCATGGCTTTGGCATTATGTGATCTCTTATGGATTTCTTATCTGCTTGGTGATTTTTGCTTGTAGATCCCACTCCCTGTGCCTTTATGGTGTGATAACCAAGCTGCCATACATATTGCCAATAATCTTGTGTTCCATGAACGCACGAAGCATATCGAGATTGATTGCCACTTGGTCTGCCATCACATTGTTTCAGGTTTCTTGCGACCCACTTACTACCCCTCCAGGGTGAACCTGGCAGACATCTTTACCAAGTGCTTGCCGTCACCAGTTTTTTAATCTATTATTTCCAAGTTGAACCTTCTCCTTGGTTCAACTTGAGGGGGATGTTGGTATACTTGGTTCTGCTATGATATGGTTTGACTCTTCTTATGCTTATGTGGATGTTTCCACTGACTTACTTATCATATCTGGCAAATGATGAATGGGTGCTGTGATTAGACTTATATGGTATAAATACCAGCTCTGTCACATGTTAGACTCAACTGATGCCCATATAACTTTCTCTCACTTACTCTCTGTTTTCTCCTCCTCGATTACCTTCTTCCTATTAACTAACTCTATGATTTCTTTTACAAATCTGAAATTCTAAAAAATCCTAAGTCAATGAGATTAAGCAAGGTGGTAGCTGAGTTTTAATGAAATACAAACATTCATGGACAAAGTTAAGAATGTGGAGTGACTTCATCTAGAATTATCTCTTAATTATTTAAGTGATAAATTAAGTTACCTTTATCCTAGTGTATTTTATGAATATAATTGTGAGCAACCATTATCTGGAGTTTATCTCATAGATAACTATAAAAAAATCAAGAAATTATCTCCAACAGTGGAATTTTGTGCTTAGTATCTGTTTGGGCCTAAAATAATTCAAACCAAGGGAACGGTCCACACATGAGGTCCAGTCGATTTCTCGAGCCTGGGTCTGTTATGGAAAGAGTTGACAGCATTAAAAAAGGAAATAAATCAAGCCAAAGAAAATATTTGGGTTATTCAAGACAATAAGATTAATTAAAGAGGAATATTGGTTGTCAAAGGGAGCTAAGGAGGAAATAATGACAGATATAAGGAGTCCAGCATGAACATAACAACGTCATCAACAACATCATCTGACAACAACATTTTTGCCTCTGCTTTACATTACTTTTTCAAGTCATTGATAGTTTTTACTTTTGTGTATTTTTCACATTTTTACTATTATATTTCGGTTTTCTTGTTATTTGTTATTGTCATGTTGACGATTTGAATCCATTGAATCCAATACCCTTGGAAAAAAGATCGTCCTATTTTTCTCATTTATTGATCGTTTGATTAGAAATTCGGATTTTGCGCATTTTTATTTATTTTAGTGTAGAAAACTAAAACTTCTCAGAACGCTTGCATTTATTTTCTAACTCCGTTTTGTGCATTCGCAGTTATAAAGGACAACGTGTAACATCCTCGTCCCGAATCACTTAATTAAGCTTTTAATTAATTTGTTTAATGAAAATAAAATGTTTTACAATAAAAATGACGAAAATAAATGATTAGAAACAAAGATATGAAAGGGTGACAAAAGGGCGATGTTAAGTAACCAAGGAAAAGGAGAAACCTTAAGAACATAAAAGAACACGTGGTGGAAGCCCAAAAGGCGTGGTGGGCACGACCACGCGTACTTTCATGCCCACCACGCGTACTCAACTGATTCTGTGAAAAAAATATAAGGTCGGATGCTTCCCGATTCTCTCAGAACCCTCAGAACTATCAAAACAATTCCAGAGAAAGCTCCAGAGAGAGAGGGATGAGTAAGTGAGAGAGGTTGAGGAAGTGAAAGATTAAGCTAAGAACGTGATTCGAGTTATCGAATCAATCGTAGTTTCGAGCTGGGAACCTAGTGGTATAAGCGAAACAGGTAAAACTCAAAAGTTCCGTAAGTTTTTACGAGTTTTTCTATAAATGTTTCGAGTTTATTATTGAAAGAATTAATCAATGATTTGAGAAATTAAGTTAGGAATTTAGTTATAATTAAGTTATATTTAGTTATTAACGAAATGAATAACGATAGGAAAATCATTAGGGTTTCGGCTAGGGTTTGTTAAATTGAAAAGTAAATGAAACGAATTTGAAAGAGCATGCATATAGCCAAGTGATTGACTTGATTGTGACTAGATAAATGTGAATTGTTCTTTAGGACGACAGGTTAGGCACAGACAAAGTTCGGGCTCACATTTGGAGTACCTGAGTTAGAGGTGAGTATATCTCACTATCTGGTTAAATTTAAAATGAATGGTTATATATATCTATATTGTGAATGAGTTGTGAATGCTAGTACGTATATAACTGAGTGATTATATACGAATATGAATGAAATACGAATATGACGCTAATGCAAATACCAGTAATATGTGTAAAAGTGCAACTTATAATTGATATGAAAATGATACGAAAATGAGATATGTATGCACATACCAAAATGATGATATTTGATGATTGCGTACTTACATGTTGATATATATGAAATGTGAAATGAAATGA